>MU857602.1:0-182086 GCA_033296725.1 Corynascus novoguineensis
CCCACATTGCCAAGACCCGACAGTACAGTGCAGCCAGTCAACACGCCCAGACCTACAACTTAAGCGTCTTAATCCAACACTGCAAAACTGAGCTTATTTCGATAGTTCAACAGCGTTCGATTCGATATTTTAATTCAGTCGAGATCTATTCAATACCGTTTTGTTGCTTCCTCATAAACGGAAGAAACAACGGAAGGAGGACTTCCTGTTGGTGACGCATCCAGTCGATACCCCCCTTTCCCTTGCGTGCCTGCTTGCCCGTCTTCACAGAATACCTCTATGAGGGTTCACGTCCTCTTTTCCCCTTAAGCCCTAGTCTCTGTAACCCAGTTTCGAGCTCCCAAAGACGCCGGTCTTCCTCCTCATGAGCAGCATTATACGCATCCATCAGTTCCTGGTATAATGCTGTCATCTTTGCTGACTCCTTAGGCCAACAGTAACAGGGACCAATTTCCCCCCACGTAAAACAAGCCCAAAACATGAAGGTCATCTGGCAGCTCCAGCGTCTGTTGGTACAAGGCGGGTTATTAGCTTCCTTCGTTCGACGTCAGATACGCCGCTTTCCCCGGACCGCGCCCATCACAACAGAGGTCTCATCGCTCCATACCGGGCGATATCCTTGTGCCAGACGGCGTACAGTACAAATAAGATCAGGTATCCATTTCGCACGTTGCTCCCTGTCCAGCCTTGGCAAAGCTCTTCAAATTCTTTTGAAACCAACCTCCGTACTCAGTTCCTCATTGGCCCTTTTTTTTTGGTATTTCATAACAATAGTTTAACTTTATCGATTCTAAGACTATTGATATCAAACTAAGATACGGAATAATCACTGATTCTTGTGCTACAGAACAACATAGCATGCGAGGTGGGCTGTGTCTTAGATATCCCACTTCTAAACACCTTGCCGTACATATCAATGGCAGTTCTCGACAAGAACCGTCGTCTTACCGGGCACAGGAAAGGGAAGGAATAGCCACAGGCAACAAAATCGTGCTGGCCGGTCTTTCGCCGGACACGCTTAAACTTCCGATGATTGACGGCGATAGTCCGGCACGTTTTGCCACGTATGGCACGGGAGCGTGCATCGGCCCTTCTAATTCGTGTGAGAGGCTGTAGGCTGACCCAATCTGACAAGGCACCAGACAAGGCACCAGACAAGGCACCAGACGAACCCAATGATACCCTGACTCGTCCGTCCACCCAAGCACGGCCAAAGGGAAGTAGAACTCTGGTATTACTAGTTTACGCGGTTGTTTTACTCGATTGTGACCATTCCCATGCCTTACAGATTTTCTGTACGCATCACAGCAGCACAAGATTGGCTCATATGAACACGGTCACACATGGTTCTGATGTGGCTGTAGAATAGATGCCATCTTGGAAGACGTTTTGGACCCGAACTCCATCTAACTAAACAACCCACCGAGATAAACGCTTAAATCGAAACAACGATAACACCAACTGTAAACAAAACCTATGACACCTCTCACATGTACCTTTCTTCTCCGCTTAACCCTCTCTTCTGGATGTACGTGACACCCCCTTACTCCCTTGTATCCTCGATGGCCGCTTCAAGGATGCCGAGGCCCTCCTTGATCTCGTCCTCACTCATGACCAGGCTCGGTACGAACCGGAGCGTGTTAGTACCCGCAGTAATGACGAGCAGGCCCCTCTCGCGGGCCGCCTTAACGATGCCGCTCGGGTCCTCGCTCAGCTGCAGGCCCAGGATCAACCCCTTGCCCCTCACCTCCTGCACCAGGTTCGGGAAACGCTCCCGCAAGCGGTCGAATCCAGCCCTGAACACCTCGCCCTTGCGCAGCACTTCCTTCTGCAGATCGCCATTGGCCAGCCGCTCGACGATGCGCACGGCTAGGCGGCACGCAAGCGGGTTGCCGCCAAAGGTGGTTCCGTGGTCGCCGACCTTGATCTTGTCAACGACACGGCGACCGACGATGGTGGCTCCAATAGGGAAACCATTGCCGAGCGCTTTGGCGGTGGTGAGGATATCCGGGTGGGCTTCGGTGGGCAGGTGGGAGTGGGCCCAGAAGGTACCCGTGCGGGCGAGGCCGCACTGGATCTCGTCATAGTGCAGGAGAGCGCCGACCTCGCGGCAGCGGCGGGCGAGGGCGACGAGGAACTCATCCGTGGCCACGCGGACGCCGCCCTCGCCCTGGATGGGTTCAACGACGACTGCGCAGGTGGCCGGGGTGACGAGTTCCGGCAGCGCGGCGATGTCGTTGAGGGTGCCGACGCGGCAGCCCGGCACCATGGGTGCGAAGGGAGCCTGGTACTTTGGGTTGGGCGTCGCGCTGAGGGCACCCATGGTACGGCCGTGGAAAGCGTTGGCAAACGAGACGATCTCGTGCTTGGCGCCCGAGGGGTCGGCTACCTTGGCCACTTTGCGAGCGAATTTGATTCCCGCTTCGTTAGCCTCGCTGCCCGAGTTGCAGATGAAGACGGCGGTTGCGTCGTGCATGCCGCCCGATGCCACCGTCTTCTCGACAAGCAACTTCGACAGGGCGCCGGTCCAGGGGTTGTAGTACAGGTTGGAAGCGTGCATGAGGGTTTTGGCCTGGGGCGCGTGTCAGTGAACGATGGACCTCCTCAAAGGGGGAGTAGCGGATGTGCATACCTGTTGTGCGATCAAATTGGACAGCTCGGGGTCGCAGTGTCCCAGCGAGTTGACGGCAATACCGGCGGTGAAGTCGAGGTACTTGCGGTTCTCAATGTCCCACAGGTAAGAGCCCTCGCCCCTGACGAAGACGGGCGGGGGTCGAGCATAGGTGGCCACCATGTACGGGGCGTGCTCGCGGATGAGGGCAGCGCTCGCCGAGTCTTCGGCGGGATCTGGGTTTGGTAGGGCGGCGTCCCTACGGATCTGGGCAGCCGTCACCGTGGAGGCGCTCGCCGTCGGCACGGCCGCAGCTTGCGAGTAGAACCGGGCCGCCGCCGGGCGGGCAGCGGCAACCAACCGCATGGACGCACGGAAGGCCATTGTCGGGAGTGGAGGGGGTTCTAATGGACGGGCGAGTGAGTAAATGAATGAGTGAATCAATGAATGAACAACGGGCCAAACACGAAAGAACAGATTTGCGAGCTTGCCAATGAGTTCAACGATCAGGCAAAGAGATGCAAAACAGCTCCAAGGATCAATTGAGCTGCACAAACCTTTGGGATGACGGTGCTTATGACCCTCACGGCAATGGCTAGGACGCGATGTTAGTCACACAGCAGGTTGGTCGATGCCGATACAAAAGAGTCATGCCATAGTTTTCCACAAAAAGCTCAAAGCAGAAGCGATGTCGGGATGCAGACCCTGACCCACTACTCCCCGGATCTGTTATCGATAAGCTTTCTGGGGGGCCGAACACATCCATCAAGGTTCTCACTGTTTCCGCGCTCTCAAGCACCACCGCAATTGCTCGTCATCCATCACCACTCTGGCAAAAAGATTGCCATGACTCGGAAGATCGCTTTTTCAGGCCTATATAAATTCTCTATTTCTTCGCCTTTCCTTTGATTAGAGGTATAAAGTATACCTTCTGGGCATATCATACTCCATCACCTCTCCGTACGAATTCTCTCCGTTGCATTGCTTCGAGCCTGTCCTAAGCTTCCCCATGCGTATACGGTACCGCTTCATGCGGGGCTCAACCACTGATTTGACACCAAAACACGTGCGGAATCTCTCAAGCCGTATGTTAGGGGACGATGTTCCTATGCCGACCGAGCGCCAATGGAGCGATGCAGCCTGTTTCGCAGATGCGAACGAACCTAACAAATTGAGCCCTTAATCTGCGCGATGGTATGCCTAGCCTACCAGCCTCCAGATTTCTCTTATTACCATCGACCTTCCAGCAGCTCAGGAAGAGTTTCGTCCATTACGCGAATTCGATGGAGCAGGACAGGACGGATCGTACTCGATTAAGATGCCAAGAGTCAGCTAGGGTTTTATTCTCTTCTTCCTTGAGCATCTCTTTCTTTTTTTTTTTTTTTTTGCTCTGGTCTTTCCTGTTTCGATATTTGGTGACTGAGCGAACATTGGTCCAGAGAAGCTGCCCACCAGAGGTGGTACTTCGCTAATTGACTAGGGAAACGAGATTTTTTTCAGTAAACCTAGAGCCAACCATGCCTCGAGTCCAAGGATCACGAGGACAGGTTTTGCGACTCTTGCACCGATTTACTAGTTATTGAGACGATTTGTCTTCGTTTTGCCTCGTAGCAGGCAGCGTATGTCTCCCAGTCTCGCCGTGGAGGGAGTGCTTCTATTCTTGTTTCTGTCGTGGCTATTCACCCAAACCTGCGACGGTTTGTATTCCAGGAGAGAACCGATTGGGAGCTTGGCAACAGGTTTCTCTGCATGTTTACTTTCAGCGTAAGCGAAAGATACAAGCTGTGGAAAGCAGCGTGTAATGGTTTCAAGTGGCCCGCGTAAACCACAACTTCGAGCCACCCTTCCGTTAGTTCAGGTTGGCTTGAATTCCTATCCGGATGATAGCACGGCGAGCAAGGACCGCACCGGGGAGCAGGAGCAGGATAGTGCAATTCTGAACGTAGATCAGTCCACTCAGGATTCAAGGGCATACACACGTAAAATTGACAGGTTCCAGGAGTCGTCAGATGTACCAAGCAGTTATTGTACGCTCTTTTTATCGGGTAGCGTAATCTGCTTAACGTGTATAAGCGAGCGGTCACTTTTCCCCACCACGACGCTGCTCTCATCTTTTACCCTCAATTCTATCACATAATCTATGGACGGGATTTCAAAAAGATCCATTTTCTGATACATTGTTTAGATGTGTGTTTAGATTTTTTTTTTTTACCAACATTGGGTGGTGTAGAAGATATGGCCAACCAACTGCTACGCGCACGCGACGGCCCCCTCCCCCCCGGTTGGCAAGCTCTAGGCATATAGCTTCGTCAGACGCCACCCTTCGTTTCGTACGCGTTTGGGCGTAGATACAACCATTATAGGGCTAATTGAGTGAATTCAAAAATTATTTGTGACGATTGACTAAGCAGCACTGCAATGACCAGTGGACCAACCTCCTATAAAAGGATGCCGAATCGCAAGTCAACACTTGCAATCCAATTGCAGTACATATACTATTGACGAAGGCTAGCTTCTTCGTCACATCATTGGTGCGAGGCCAACGCTTATACGATTAACATGAAGGCCGAGTATGGTGTCGTGGTTGCCAGTATCTACAACCTTGTTAGGTTAGACACTAGAAACGCCCTAGAAGCAACCCGCAGCCGACGCACATGGGGAACTGCATTTCCAATTATTAGATTGGCTGCCTAACCACATATCAACTACTATGGGTTAGCATACCAAGGGTACAACGGCTGTGATGCACCAAGTGGCTCTCCTCTATAGAAAGGTCACTTCCCTACGTAGGGCCAACGAGGCACAAAAGCAAGCACCGGAGAATTGAAAAAAAGACGTGTACCACTTGGGAGCCACTTACTGTACAGGATCCACGGAATATACCTAACCAGAAGGCTGTGAATGGGGGGTTAGTGCAAGAAATGAAGCACGATGGTATTGGTGTACGGGGCTTCCGTACGAAGGCCTGGTGCTGTGGGGCATGCGACAAGCTCAGTCATAATGCGCGCACTTCCTGGAGGCTGTAGATGCCTCAAATAGCTGTTTTAATTGCTATACGGTTAGCATTAAGGTTGTTGTGTTGCAATTGAAGAGGGCTGTCGTCTGGTGGTGGAAAAGTGAATGCTCGCCTATAATGCAGGTTTTACTCCTGTGTCTTACTCAAGTTGACACATCCCCCGAGAACACCTGGCCATTAATACTTGGTCATAGAGAACAAACCTACCGTCTACGATGTGGGTCAATCCTCTGTCTCGTAGAAACGGCCCTTCTTGTTTTATGTTCAACGGAACGGCGCTTGCCTTGGTTACCATCATGAAATAACACATTCGATAACGCTTCGCGTTTCCTCTTCTTGCCCCTTCTAGTAGGAGTAGTCTCTGGTTTGTGTACACTGTTAGGCTGTCTGAAATCTGGGGTTTTGAATCACAAGTTCTATTACTATTGCCAATACAATGAGAGATATGTGTTCCAAGCTCTTATGGAATGATTTGCCCGTTATTGCTACTTCCAAGGTCTCCTCCAGTAAACAGGCTTGAATCAAGCCATGGTTCTTTTGGCGGGTATTCTCCAACACAGCATCGACTAAAGGCCTCGCTGGCGTGTCTGCAAGGATAAGGAGTCTGTATCAGCGACGGCTCAAGACTGGACCAGGTGTGCAAGGGGTATATTTGTTATCAAAGTCAGCCTGAAGTTTCCAGCTGTGGTGATATAGTTCCTGATGGCAGTCCACTCAATATATTGGCCGAAATTGTCTAAGCACGCTATGAAGGCACCATCGTCTTCATTATGTTGAAGAAATGTCATTCTCCCATCTTCAAGCTTATACTCGGTCTGATCATCTTCGTTTGAAAAATACATCTCTCCCAAGCATCGTATGCTCCACCACCGGAGTATTTTGCTCAGCTGCAGATTTAAGCTCAAGGAATCCATTAGCCGTTTTCCTCCCCTCTGGGTGCAGTCGTGCCTCCAACTACAGTATTGGTACAAGGGGTGCCATCGAAGGCATCCCGAGGACTTCGAGATTGCCCGAAACATTCATTAGGATACTGGTGATTTTCATTTGGCCGGGCATGTTTGTGACCGACGAGTGGCTGTTTTCCCGAGCGTACGGGTAGAGACTCGCATTCCCTTACAGCACTTGTTCCAACAGCTTCAGTCCCTGAAAACGTCACAATGTCCTACACTGGCCAATTCAAAACCTCGTTGATTGGTATCGCTGGTTAGGATGATCAAGGGCGCTTTCATCATAACCCCGTGCCAAAACTAACTCAAGGTTATGAGTCGGATACTCTACGCTTAGCAGCCACATATCTGTGCCGGAAAATCACTGGAAGCGACCACCGTAACTATCTGCCTGCCGGCTTTTTTTTTTTTTTTTGGTCATAGAGAGAACTTCATTCTTCGCGTTTGACTTTCAGACTCACTGCTCTGTTGACTACCCACTATCCGCTCCCAAGGCTCTCTTTAGAAACACACAACGGCAAGAGGCGGTCAAAAGCTCCACCGGCAAACGGAAACCGGCTTTCGGCTGATGCGAGTCAAGTTTCGGATGTGGCCGATCGAAAATCCAGGAGATCTCCGCGGGCAAAAGTACCGTGCCGGCCGCCCGTATCCGAAGCACAACGCATATCCTGATATCCTTGTGCATGTCTTATAGGTGACCCTGGCGGCGGAGTTCTGCAGACAAACACTCCCTCACCGAGCCGCTGGAGGAAAACCTGGAAGGGGCATCGAATGCATCGCCAACCGTGACCGGACCATCGGGTGCTGTTTAAGCTCGGCCACACTTGTAGCCGCCGACGTCCAACGGCGCTCGATAGCAGCCCTACTAAGCTTAGCTCGTCATGCTTCATGATCGCCATGCAGCAGAGTTTATTCTTCGTCTCCAGTTGGTGGAAAATCCCCGATCTATCCGGGGGCCATATCGCTGAGCGTTGCGCCGGTACGTGTGCAATATCGAATGAGTGCTCGTCGGAATGCGGCTGCTACACGTTAATAACAACGACAGTATAGCCAAGACATCACAGTATCACGACCTACGCCGAAAAGGAACAATTGCCATTGAGGATCTAGGTCCCGTGACGACTCCAATCCAAGAAGTTCTTTGGCTCCCTTCACGCGGTGCCGGCGAAACGCGAGAATGCTTCCCTGCTACCTCTCCAGTCGCCCTCTGTAATAAGGATAAATAAACAGTCCGCCTAGAACAACATCTGGCTAGATGTTGTTTGCTGATCGTGTTGACAAGCTGCTACTATAGAGTCTAGACCGTCAAGGGGATCTGGACGCCTGGTGCTTCTAGGCTGAAGTGGCATACCGACAAACACATTCGCCCCTCTCTGCAAGTCGTTTTAACGATCTGTCTCTCAGAAAAGGTTCACTTCCATCTGTCCGAACGGAATTTGCCATCAGCAGATCGGCACATCATCAACTCATGATTTTCAAAGTTCATTTCAGTTCGGCACTGCCATGATCGCCCACATCTTGAACACTGTTTGGAAAAGGACTGTTGATCATACGGCCCCATGTACCTCGTACCTAGGCGTAAACCTGTTCTCAAGGATGGTGATGTGCGCCTAAGCATTGGTTACCAAGGCAGATCAGAAACCATTAAAAACGAAACAACATCTCGAAAATCGAACCCCCCCCCCCCTCCGGTCAGTCTTTTACAGGGGAGGGTGGAATGAGGCGAGCGGAATGTAATAAAGCTTGTCCCTCATCCAAGACTCTTCGAATAGACATTTTGCGTTACCTTCTTCAAGACCGGAAGAGGCCACCATTAATGATAATCAAACGATAATCGACCAGATTCTTGTGATATGCAGAGGCGGAATCGCCCCGTTCATGCGTTCGGTTTAGTCCGATCCTGATGCTCCTAAGTAAGGGATGCAGACTTGAGAACCAGTCACTTGGCCAACAGGTCGACTTGTTCCTATTTCAGTGCGATAAGCACGCCGTCGTTGAGTCGGTCCTACCTCCTTCGGGAAGCCTGTATGGATCGGCAGAGAATGGTTCAGGGTGTTGAAGCCCGCAGGCACCATCACCTAACTTGAGCAACAACCCAACTCCAACTTCCTCCCAGGGATCTTGGGTTTTCCCCGGCATTGTTGCACAACAATATCTCTTGGCTACCCTTCCAAGAAGACCCCACGGAAGCACAAGGCACATGCGCGGGCTTTCACCGCATCTCCCGCAAGATACGGTATCACAGCAATGGGTTCTGCAGCTACATAAAACCTCACACAGACACTAGGTAGGTAAGGTACACACGGAGATTTCCCTCGCCTGCGGCACCGCAGTGTAGAACAACCCACGACAGCCTTGTAGCACAGGTGTGGTACACAGCCTGACACGACATTAGCAGACCCCCCTTGCTGGGAGACATCGTGTCTTACCCACCACGCAAGTTCCCTATGTAGTGGGGACAGACGAGAGGTGAGCCACGAGGGAAAACAAGCGACACCACCAATTAAGGGGGTACCTTGTTCACATGTAGACGTGGCCAAGCACCGATCGTGTTACAAGCACTGTTAAAGCCCGTATAGATAGATGTCTGAGAGCTTGAAATCAGAGCAAGGTACTTCATTACTAGGGCTCATACATAGGTATTTCCGTAGAAGAAGAAGCACGGTTGGATCATGTCTCAAATCTCAGATTCAGGCTCAGACATGCTTCCACTTTGCCGCTTTCCGAGCTGCGCGTGGAAGAGCAACGGTCTGACGAAAAGGACAAGGAAAACCAGCGGCGCTCTCAGGATTGAAGGGAGCCGACTGGGCGTCTTTCCACCGGCGTAGTTGCAAGCTGAATCCCTTTCGCTCTGTACATAAATACAAACATGCCCGAGGAAGAGAAGAACAGCAACCACAGTTGTTCGCACATTCTAAATTCGAGCAAATCGGTCGATCGACCTTCGCAACGCGGTGCTTGCACCCACTAGGGAAAATTCGGGTATCTGCGCCCGGCCATGCTGTGCTGTGCCATCACCCTACTTAAGATTTCTTCAAAAAAAGACCACTGAACGCCTCGCACATGGGGAGCTACGCCACCACACGATATTATGAGGTAGCATTCTGGACGTCTCGAAGCTGCAAAGAACATGGAGCAGCGCCGCTGGCGTGCAGTTGATCCCTGGTGGGCGAGGAGTTCTATGGGTGTATGCATGTCGGAGGACACTAATTCAAAGCAAGGTTTAACCTTCAAGTTCACAAGCAGGAATTCTCTTCAAGTCTGTCGAAAAAAAGGGAAAACATCCCTCGAGCGAGATTGCAGGGGCGCTGTTTCGCACGAACCAGGGGCCGGGAAACGTCCTGGTCTCAAGCAAATCGCACAAGGTAGTGCTGAAGTTGCTTGTTTTACACTACCTTGTCTTGGAGTTCGAAGCCCCTGGGTAATCATGCAAGGGAGCAATCATGGGGGAGAAAAAAAGTCAAATGGGTTTTGTAAATTTCAGTAATACGCGACATACGGTACGGTATTTCTGGGTTTGAAGAAGGGAACCCTGCGTTCTTCGGCGGCATCTGCCGGACCGAACTACGAGAGGTTGTGGGGAGCGGCGCGGAGTAGTGGCAAGAGTTGTCGGGCACCTAACAAGCTCGTTGCGACGTGGGGCGGGCGCGGAGAGAGCGCTGGCCAGCCCCCCAAGTGGCCGGCGACATTCATGGATTGAGCCAGGGGGGGCCCTTTTTTTCTCCAACGGAATTCGGAAGGATGCCGGCCAGGAGGACCCAAACCAAGGCTAGCGCTTATCTGCATCCTTGAGCGAACACGGCAGGCTCGCCGGGCGGCATCTTGGATCTTGCTGATCGCCGGTCCTGCATCTCGATCATTGGCCAGAGCACTTTTCTGTGCTAACACAAGGGAACACTTTGGTCGTGTGCCCTGGGGCACTGCAAAAGTAGCTCACGTTAGTTTATTCGTAACGGTGGTGCATTTCAAGCCAATGGGTCCCATCGGATGGCTTCGTTTGTCTCCGCCTCGCTGAGGATCAGCCACCCATATGTCCCGCATTGCAGGCGAGTCATACACGCTGGGCCAAAGGCTTCGCGGTCGACCTTTCCGTCTGCGACAGCAATTGTCTCGAAAGTAAGATGGAGGGGAGTAGCACGGTTGCCGGCCGACCAGGGCGCCATTCGGACACGTGGAAAACCAAGGTTGCAGAGTCCCCGGTTCAGTCTTTGCTTTTTCTTTTCTGCGGCCGACCGGCACGACAACGTCGAGATCTGCAGGAGTGCACTAGTTTCGGAAGTCATCCGACAGGGCCCGTACTGCGTAGTGTGATCAGTGGAAATTCGGCAACACTTCCCTCTCCGTTTCCCAGACTGGCGTTTTGGTTCCGTGTGATTGATGGTGATCTTTGTCAACCACTTCTGTGAAAGCAGCAGAGTTCCCATTGACGCGAATACGGCGAGGTTCTTGAGCATTCATTGTCTCTAAAACCACGGATCAATGTATGCAGGAGGCGGCGAAGAAAACCTAACTCCCACAACTTTTGCGAGCATGTGATCGCCGATTCCAACAAATTCAAGTGGAGTCAGGAAAGGCACTACAGTCAGAGAGCTGCCGCCCTACGAAAGAAGCTCGTTGGCCTGGGTGAAAGATCCGTGAACGTTACGGTGCGTTCCGACAACCGCCAGCCACGTTGGACTGTCTGCCATAAACTGAACCACAGCCTGTCCGCAAGAGCTCCTTCGTAAGGTACTGTGTCGTGCTGGCGGGCACATGTGTCGGGTGCTCGTAAGACTGCTACTGTCCAACGTATTCCGCACAGTGTAACTAGGTAGTGTCGCTTGTACGACGCGACCCGGGTGTCCCGTGGCGAGCCGTGTCTTGCTTTCCCCGTGGCACTTCGAACCGGGAATCTGCATGCTCTTGGTCGGAGGCTTCCGAGGCTCATCGCGCAGCCACAGCAGGCAAGGGAGTTCATTCGGGATCGATTCCCTCGGCATGCTTCTCCGTCTGACGCTCCATCAAAGACCTGAGCCGCGCGCCAGGCGTTGCACCACATATGCGCTTACATTTACAGTATGGAGGCGTAACGTCAACTGGCTCCGCCCTGCCTGCCGCCCGACGCGCCGTCAATGATATTCTGCCTGCCAGTCGCAAGACAAGCTGAAGCCGAACCTGGTGAAAGGCTGCTGTGCCGCAGTGCTACGTTTCTACCCGGATGCAGACGCCGGTTCCGGCCCGCTTTGAAAGGAGATTTATTATTATTCCTTCTTGTTCTCGCCCTGCTCGACCGCAAGTCGGGTGCCGCAGGATCAATATTCGGTAGGTAATCCCTCTCGGTCCTACCATGCGCCTCTTCCCTTTTGTGAAGGTACAATACTCCTCAAGTACGTATCACGGAAATCTGGACCATGTACGGGAAAAATAAAAAAAAATAAAAAAAAATACTCTCTCGTACGTTGCTGCTTCGAAGGAAGAAAAGAATCGCGCGTTGGCTGGTTCGGGCGGGCTGCTGTGATGGGTGCAAAGCGGCGCAGTACTGCCTGCTCGTCTCGAAGTGAAGAAGATCGGTAATGGTATCATTAGGATGGGAGGATGAGAGGACGGTGGCGTCGACAATGCACAAATGGATTTGTGTACTTATTTTGATCGGTTTCCGTTGGTGCACACCATGCCCATGAATCGGGCACTTTTTGGACCTCGACTGATACCACAGAGCTCTTCTTCGGAGCGCGGATGAACCTAAGGCGGATGTGTCTCGGCAAGTATCCTTGCCTTTGGCGTCACTTTCCTTGGATGCGCTCTCCCTGGTGTCACCGCCGGTCAAGTGGCGTACCCTGAACTGGAAGACTCGAAGCTGCCGACTCTCAGCATGGAACTTCCGAGTCCTGTGCTGTCGACTTGCATCTTGGTCCTCCTGCACGGGATGAGCCGAGCCAAAAAGCCTCGAGTCTGCACCAAGACGGCCCAGACTTTTCAACGTCCAGCTGGTCCAGGGCGTCTCTCCAAGAGTGTTGGGATTCCTGGATGAATTTTGATAGTGTGCCGTGATTCGGCTTGTCGGTTGTTGAGAGAACCGAACCCGAAGCTGAAAATGCACTGCAACTTTACACACAAACAATACGTGTGGGTATTGGTACACAGAAAACCGGAGGCGCAAGCGTTGTCCAGAAGTGGAGCCGTCTAGGCTGAAATAGGATGCACTTGCATGCCCATGGCCTGATAATGACCCCAAGATCTCGCAGCCGCTCCTGCCGTTTTGCCCTGGCTGAACTGGAAAATACAGTAACGTACAAGTCCCTCGACTTCGAACAAACAGGGCTTTCAGATCAGAATTAGCTAGGGTGCACATGTAGATCCCGTGCGTATGCTGCAATTCACTCGCAATCTCGACGACCTCGGGCTTTTCTTTTTTCTTTTTTTTTTCTTTTTTTTTTTTTGAAGGAAGGAGTTTTGGATCTTAAAGCATGGGGCTGCTGCCACCCGGCCAACAGGTAGGCTTCGTACCTATCTACTGAGGTGAGGTATTGTATGTACACGAGTGTCATAGTGTGCAGCGCAGCGAAGCAACTCCGAAGCTGAGTGGGCACAGTGCGATCATCAAAGTTTATTGATCCAAGACCAAGTGAATTTGGCATACACTAACATTCGCTGAACCAGAGAATCGGAACCGAGGGATAAGTACTCCATATTGACGGGTAGTGTATATTAACCATCTACGTAATAGTTCTTGATCACGATTACCGACTCGATATTGACGAGGAGGGCTTGAGCTTGGTTCGGATAGCCGTACCGGACCTTCGCTGCCGCTACCTGATTGCGGAGAGTATGCGACATTTCGCTCTCACTACGGAGGGCAGAATACACGTGGGCTCGTTGCTCGTGCGCCGATTTTGAAACGGTCGAGTGGTCAGTGACACCCTAGCGCTTTTTTTGCCGAGCTGCCCGTGGAGCTCAGGTCCCGCCCATCGTTGCAAGTATGGCCCGCTTGGACTTCCCGAGTCCATCTGGCGCCTGCCGGTCGCTGTCGGTTGCCGGCTGGTCGTGCCCAACCACGCCAACCCAGCGCATGGCCCGCAGGGATTCAGGGTCCATCACTGTTCCCCGACCGAATGGTTGCATGAGTGAAACGCCTGCCTTGTTGTCTCCACTGCGCGCACCAATTCGCCAATCCGAAGATCCAAAACTCAAAAGGTCTCGCGCTCAACGCTGTCCTCGGCTTCTGATTCTGGTGACACCGGGTGAAAGGAGCCGACGGAGGAGGCATCGCCCTTGAAGAGAGCAGTAATTCGTACACTTTGCTGAGTGTTTGACTTTGCATGTACCGGTATCGCCCAAGTGAGGCAAAGAGGACGTCGCATGAACGTCTGCGCCAAGGTGACGCTCACAAGAAGTTGAAAGCATTGACGGGCAGGCATAGCAAACTATTTGGTCTGGAGAGCCGACTTCCAGAACACCCCAACCCAACCCGACCGCTGCATAGACTACGAGGGAAGCATTTGCAAAATACTGCCTGTTACAAACCCGAGGCGATAAGACGGTATACAGATACAGAGTACGGATACTCAATCCGAAATGCTTGTAGTCCGCTGGCGACAAGTTGAATGATTCCTGTCAGTCCAACCCAATGGAACCAGGGCTACCCAGTGTCAATTACTCCCAGCGGGCACTCGGCGGAGCAGATCCCGTCAATTGGAATTATTCCTTGCGAGCCGGATTCCGGATGGTCGGCCGCCAGTCATTGAATGGCACCCCACAATTCCAAACCGCTCCCGCATTGGAATTCTGGCCCGTTTCAGCTCCTCTCAGTTCTTTCTATTGAAGCTCAAATCCCCCGCCGCGGTTCGTCAAATGGGATGCGACCGCGCGCCCGAGATGGCTTCGCTTTCGCGTCAGCTTACACTAAGCTTCTCCTGGACCTTGAGCGATGGGACCCGGCTTCCGGACCACCTCGCTTGATCCTAAGACGTCCCGCAGAACTGAATCAAGCTCGAGACTACCGACCTTGAGAGTCTTGGCGATATTGGCTAGTCGCCGAGATCGCCGAAACGCCCTGTCCCAGATGAACTAGCGTACAGTATATCTCGGTCGAGTATACCTTAAAGAGGCTCGAAGGACCAACCGAGTCAGCCCCCTCGATTCCCAACCCCGATCAGCTTGCTTATTGGGCCGTCATTCACCAACAAAGGGACAGCTGCTCTCCCCATTGGCATGGTTGGCCCTGGGTGCGACTACGTTCATACACTATTCCGTGCGCTAACGTTAATTGCTCAGCGACCTGGTTTCAGCACCGCTCTCCCTCAAGCAAGGGATCAGGACTGCGAGTCGAATGAGAATGTTGGTGTGAGCGAACGAGCGGCTAGCGCCTGACTCTCAAAACAGCGGATAATTGAACCCACAACAAAAACAGCGGTTCTGGTCCATTCGCACGGAAACTGGAGAAGCCAGCGCTTGAGGGCGTCGTTCATCCCATGCTCTGTTGAAGTACCGGCACTGTAGATTACCTCATACTGTGCGTACTTTTGAGTTTGAACGAAAACTCCACATGACGGAAACAACCGATACGAAGGAGATACGGAAAGACTCCCGCACTATAAACGCTTGAGAATACGACCCTTCATGGGTGTTAGTGAGTACCGAAAACAAACGCACAGGGCAGGTTCCAAGTTGTGCGCTTGGACCAAGATTCTCGCTTGTTTGGATGGACTTCCGTCTTGAGCGCCACTTCTTGGAGCGCTTAGGCACGGTACGCGAAAAGGCGGGTTACCTTATGACGGTGACGTGTGGCCGTCGCAACCAGGCCGTCGAGTCGACCAGAGTGGGTGGGTTTCTGTGGCAGGGGATCAAGGTCCTTTTCCCACCCACACTCAGCCTGTCGGGACTCGGAATCCAACCCTTTTCGGCTCGAAAAACCCCTTGCCCGAAGATGGACGGCGGAATCCGGAAATGCTCGCGTCAGGTACTTTTTTGTCTGTGTGTTGATCTCCCTTCCCTCCCCGACCGAAGCCTTGGGTGGGTACGCAGTACAACACGCTCGCAAAGGGCACCAAGGGCTGGTCTCGGAAGGAAACGAGCATCGCTCACATAGGGAGTTAGTTCAGAGGAATCAGAGACGCATTCCCCGCTACCACCATCATGCTGCGCCGATGCCTGGGGCACCTCCCATATTTGTGCGTACTGTACGTACCTTACGTACAGGGTATGTATGACACGCAGTACGGTACAGCACTGCAGGTACATGTAAGGCGGGCCTAATAGCTGGGTAACAAAGACGTTTGGTAGTGGCACCTTTCACCGGGCACTGTATGCAAAACAGGTGCAGCCCACTGTCGCGCGTACGTCAAGCCTCGGTCACCCTTGCCCTGGCCGGTAATGGACCGGTTACCACTTCTGGTAAGGTTAGATCATTCGAGAGCCTCGAACGGCAGCGTGTGCCAGGCATGGATGGTGAGATTAGCGGCACCAGTGGCTCCACCGAGACGGGCTCGTTGACCTGCTGGCGCGTGGTTGCTACTTCTCTTTTTCGCCGCTTCAACAAAACCACGCGGGTCGACTGCGAGGATATCTCGCTCCTTCATCTTCACGTCACGCAGCCCGCTCCCGCCATTTGCTACTGCACGTTCCCGTGTCGTCCCCGCTGCTAGGAGACGGGTGTAAGCGCGCAGCGCCTCGCGCATCTTCTTTACCAGTCTCGCAGCGTTGCGGCTGCCTCTGCCGCATCCCTTCTGCCCAACCATCAAACGGCTCTCACCATCCCTCTCGTACTGGACGACCCCTCTTAGCGACTGGCGAACCGCAGGCTCCGCGTCTGCCGACTGGACCGTATTACTCCGCCCGCCAACTCCCTTCTGGTCTAGCTTGCCTGTCTGGGCTTCTGGTCTCCCCCGTTCTGTACTTGAAGTACAGCTTCCTGCGCAGCACACACGCCTGCCGCGCTCGGGTTTGCCGACACGCACCCCGCCAGGCAATCCCTTTTACCTTAACAGCCTGCATGCTTTCTCAGGGGCCCATGCTGGTCTTCCACGGGTGCTACTAATAGGACCGCATTTTAACACATGGTTGTATTGGGGCTGTCCCGGTACAAGCGGTTCGGCTGCCGACAAATATTGCTGTTACTTCCTGAGACGTCGGGACAAGGACAAGGGAAGACGGGTCGCGGATCAGAGCGGCATTGGGGTTGCACGACGTTGCAGCAGCGCAGAATACTACCCCGGGACTTCCAAACACGACACGACGACTGAGAGCGATGCTCCAAACAACATCCTTCATCACCAGTTGCTGAGACGCCACAAGTGCTTGATGCTACTCTCATCACCGCCAACGCCGGCTGCCCATCGACAGAAAACACTCGCTTGCAGGGGCGGCATCAACGGCACTACCAAACCCAGAGGAAGCCGCTTCCGTTTTTACGCAATTCGAAATCGAAGGCTTGTCTGCCTTTCATTGTGGGTTGACTGCTGTGTACTTGTATGAGCGTGGAGTGTGTGGAGATTCGTGAGCCAGGTTCTCCATCCTTTCGGGGGTTGTGGTTGAACAACACCCATTTCATTCTATTTCCCCTCTCCCCCTCCTCTGGACCCTGGGAAGTGGCCAGGGTGTGGAGAGAGAGAGAGAGAGAGAGAGAGAGAGAGAAAGTACGGGGATTGATCCAGACCGGGCTTAGAGTTGGACCCAACGCTGTTGTTGATCCAGCTTTCTTTACATTTCCTCCCCCCCACCACAACCCTTGACGGATCACTTCCGTCTGCATGCTTCTCAATAAGGCCGTTCAGACCCCGAGACTATCTATTCGAAAACCGTGCGGAGACGTCCTGGGCCAGGCTACCAAGGACGTACTCTAAAAGGGAGCTAGCACCATGGCGTCTATGTCGCATAACCCGTATCCTCGATCACCGAATCCGTCCGTACGGCCCTACGGTTCATCTATAGCCCCGACAGCCCCATCGCCAAAGCCGATTGAACGATATCTGGGCGGCTCAATGAGGTCGAACGCGAGCGCCGCGGCTTCAGACCCAAGATCAAACCAAGCGCCGCCTCACTCGATAGGAATCCCACCGCTACCCTCGGTTCACCAGCTTCCACCGAGCTCGTTCCAGTCGTACACGCCCCTCACCTCTACGTCGTCAGCTATGGAGCGGGATTCGCTGCCGTCAGGCGAGTCGGTGGCCGGCACGCCCCGAGTGTCCCACGCCAGTCTCCCGCCCCATAACAGCAGCAGCGCCCAGGCTCAGAAGCGAGCCTACCGGCAGCGGAGGAAAGATCCCAGCTGTGACGCATGTCGTGAGCGCAAGGTCAAGTGTGACGCCACCGAGACCACCAGCTGTTCCGAGTGCTCGAGCCGGGGTGTCAAGTGCCAGTTTACCAAGGAAACCAACCGCCGCATGTCGTCTATCAAGCAAGTCCAGGATCTTGAGAAGCAGATGGACCGGATCCGGCGCGAGAACAACAGCCTCCGCCGCATGCTGCAAGAACGTGACGGCCGCCAGTTTGAGATGGACGTGGACGGTGTCGAGCAGCTGCCCCTTCAGCTGCCGGATATTGGACAGCAGCCGAAACGGAAGAAGAGACCTGCCGGCATCCACGACCTTGCCCGGGCGAGGTCAAACCTAAGGAATTTCTCCCGGGGCGTGTGGAAGTCACCCGCCCCATACCGACTGGTCGCTGCGCCCGAGGTGCGAGATTTCCAGCAGCTCCTCCCGCCGCGACAAACCGCCGAGGCGCTGCTACGGGCTTATTATACCTCGACCCACTCCATGACACCCATTCTACATTGGAACACGTTCACCCAGACCGTCGATGGTCTATACCGACCGGGGAATCCGCTTCGCGTGTCCCAAGCCTTCATGTCCGTCTTCTTTGCTGTCATGGCTGTGGGGCGGCTCTACACGACGGAGGATGACCAGAACCGCGCTTATCCGGCCACCCAGCTACTTGAGACGACGCAGACGCTGATCGACCCCTGGAGCAACGAATACGACCTGGACAATGCGCGCGCATTGGTGCTGGTCACCATGGCTTTGAATGAGCTCAACCTGAAATCAGCGGCATGGAGCTGGCTGGGGCGCGCAGTCCGGGTGGCGCAGGATTTGGGTCTTTACACCGAGCCGGGAACATTGTCTTTCCTGGAGGCCGAGATGCGTAGGAGGACGTGGTGGACTGTTTACATTCTGGATCGAAGCCTCGCGCTCGAACTTGGGAGGCCGATGCTCATAGACGACTCAGACTGCGACGTCGCGTTACCGGCAGCTGTTGACGACCATCACCTGTCAGAACGCGGCCAGAGATTGCCCGACGGCGCCGAAGGGCTTACTCACTCCCTCCTCGCCATCGTCAACGTCGTGCGCTCTTACACGGCGCTCAGCAGGACTCTTGCCTCGCCCGTCATCGCTCCAACCCGCCTCGCCACATTCGATCAGCATTTTGCCTCGTGCTGGCGTGCATTCCCGCCAGCGTGCAACCCTACTAGTACGGTGACGCTGATGCCTAGCTTTCTGAATCCGGTTATCTACCTCCTCCACGCTCGACTGCTCCTACATCGACACAATCTCCTCCCATCGTGCCCCCCGGACGTCCGTTTGATAGCCGTTGAGCAGTGCATGCACATAGGCCTCGAAACGGCATCTCTACTCTCCCGCACGCCGACGCCCTCACTCGCCGAGGGCGCCACCGCGCTTCTAACCACCCACACCTTCCGCTGCGCCCTCTTCTTGCTCCTGACCGGCTGCTTCGACCAAGCGTCCGAGTGCATTCGTACCCTAGCCGCCGTCAACGACCACCGCGACGTGGCCGTGCCCTGCGGCCGCTATCTCGCTTTCTTCGTCTCGGCACTGGCCTCCCGACGCGCCGAGATCGTCACGTATCTCTCGCAGGTGCCCTCGCCAAGCCACCCCCCCTCGCCCTACGGACCGCCGCCAGCGCAACACCAACGCCCCTCGGCCGCCGCCGTGCAGGAAGCCCTCTTGCGCGACGAAGAGCTGCTCGTGTATGTCAGCGCCGATCTCCAGGGAGGGTTGGAAACAGCGTGGGTCTGGGGGGGCAGCAGCGGGCGTGAGGAGCCGGCGCCAGTGCCCGCAAGCGGCAAGCACGATCTGTTCAGCGCCGAGGCAAGGTCGGGTCTGACAAACGAGGAGAGGTGGGATTGGGGGCCGGGAGTGACGGGCTGGGAAAGGCTAGAAAGCTCAATGAGGAGACTGGCGAACGGAGACATGAACGGGACGACACCAACGCCCACGGTATCAGCACCGCCACCACCCTCGATGCCGAAACCACAGCAGCAACAGCATCAGCATCACCACCAGGGTTGGAGCGCTCCTCCTCCGCCACCGGCGCCAACCTTGCCTCCTGTTTTGCAGCCCCATTACCAGCAGCAACACCATCACCAACAACAACAACAGCAGCAGCAGGAAGGGGGAGTCAAGATGGAAATGGGCGGACAGGATGCCCAGATCGAGATGGCGACGCTGCCACCGATGGTGGTGCCGGAATCAAAACCGAACCAGGGCTGCGCGTCGGGGAGCCCTCCACGAGGAGTGAGCGTGAAGAGCAAGAGCCAGGACCGGCTCAGCATCGCGAACATAATTTGAGTGTTGATTGTGAGGAAGGTTAGAGAAGGAGTGAGAGAGAGCAAGGAAAGTGGTTGAAAAGAGGAAAAATATTTCACAAGCCGATACGTCGCCAGCTCCCACCGTACCATACCGCGCCGATCCCGCATAAACCGCCATGTATATATTCATCAGGACATTTCGGGCCAGCTACCCTTATCACCGGTTTCTCATTTACCGACACCATACTCAATTTAATCTCCATTTGTCTAGCTTCGATTCGATACGACGTGCGGGCCAAGGTCCCCGATAACTCCTAGGCATATTTACGACAAAATCCTTCATACTTTCTCGACATCCACATTGATACATCTACGATACAATCCCTCAGACCTCATCTGATACCGTCATCTGCGACAAGAGGGAAAGTGAGGAACGGGCGGCTTCGTTGCATTGCTTGGATACCATGTGACTCCCGTTTGTTTGGGAAGGGGAATACAAGTCTTTTCCCTTGCTTTGGATCGCTATTGATGTTTTGTTCTCACTGCTATGTGGCATGAAGGCTGTTTGACGTTTTCGAACATTCAATATCCTTTTTCTGTTTTTGGGCTTGGGGGACTGTATCACAAAAAAGAACACAACGGAACGCTAGCGTTGCTTGCTCGTTGCTTGTACGATCTGAATGTGGGTGATTGTTTGGGAATTCACCATGAAGTCTGTGATCGGGGACATATTGTATCAGTTAAGCGGCGATGGATATAGACAGAGCAGGCGAGGCGGGAGGGGAAAGGCGGATGGAATGTCCCTGCAATGCTGCTGCCTGTCAGATGGGGTTTGAACTCTTATGTCTATTGTCAATATAATAGTTTCGGTCTTGAAGCAGTTCTTCTTTCTACTCCCCTTTCGACCCGTCACTACCTGCTCAATTGATGCCTACCTAGGTTTGTGCAACGCAGTAAGTACACAGTAGTGTGTCTACGTCTTGCGTCGTTGACTGGCTATCCGGAGTGTAGGGATACTGTTGTGTTACGGGTGGACTACTTGATAGCGGGGTAGGATTGCCCTGTGCGGTTGGGTTGTTTTTGCGTCTGTGGTCTTCGCGACACCGTCACTATCTTTCAGGGCCCATAGTGTAGAACCTGAGCTACACAAGTTTCCTAACGTGATCGCATTCGGCGTGGAATAATCTTCTTGTCATGTAGTAATTGTCATGAGGAAACGAAGAGAGAAACGAAGAGAGTAAGGAAAATAAAAGCAAGTTCAAAGTGCACCGTCGGCACCTTTGTCATGCAAAACCACTATAGCTAGCGTAAGCGCGAAAGAGCTTAGTATCGAACGAAACTACTCCCAAAAGATGGGGATGTTGTGGTGCTACCTTCCCTAGACCCCGGGTACTGTAACAAATAATCTGCGCCGTTTCAGCGCCAATTTCTCCATTGTATTCTTGGCTTACGTCATAGGGGACCTGCTTTTGCGGACCGCCCCGGGTCAACCAGTCACATGGCCCGCCCATGTCTCCAGCGATTTCAGCGATTCGCCCGGGCCAAGGGTTCATCATTTCTTTCCCGGTCTTTTCACGCCTGTGCCCTTGTTCCTGCCATGCTGACAAGAATTGAAAGCTGTTCAAACTCTACTAGAGCCCCAGATTTTCTCACCGCCAGGTTCACCACGCACCTTCTTGTCAGCTCAAGCGTCGAGGATTTTTGGAAAAATTATTTTGATCTCGGTTACGGCTGGTCTTGGCGAATCAAGATTTCCAGTAATACACAGAACATGTGCCGACGAGGATAAACTGTTGGGTCATTCCCATGCTCGCTCTCCGTGGTGTACACACGCTAAAGGCAATGCTTAGGAAAAAAGAAGCAAGAAGTGATCCAGGCTTTCCGGGTCTTGGGAGGGTGCGGCTCGCGAAAGGACAAGCGCGTCTCCCACCCTCCCCTCTTTCCAGGAGCGATGCTCTGGCAACGGCTGAAGGCCATATTCGTCTACTTGTGGAACTTCCGCTATCTGCCGCTCAAGTACAGATGGCCGCTCATCAAGATACGGCGCCGTCTCGTGCCGACGCGCACTGGGCTCGGTCTCCGTAACGCCCTGCGCCATGCCCGCTCGCTCCAGCACCCGCCCGAGCCGAACCCCTACCTCTTTGTCCTGCGGCTCCTATGGCCCTTCCCGACCTGGCGCTTCCCCGCCACGCTCCCGCCCCCGCCGCGGGAGATCATGGCCAGCCCGGAGAGGGTATGCTGCCAGGTCCGCGACATCATGTACCTTCGGTCCATGCCGCTGTGGCGGGCGCGTGACACACCACAGCGCTCATTCTACCGCATCTACGAGGCCTTTTGCGCCGCCGATGGGCGTATGATCACGTACGAGACCGAGTACTTTTGGCGTCGGCCGGGCCCGGACTGGGCAACTGCCAACATACCAGATCCCGAGTGCCGTGACCCCGAGCAGTATGCCGTCATGGCCTCGCTGGCCGAGGTTTTGGCCGAGTCATTTGTCTGGCGCTTGGAGCTTGGCATGCGTCGGACTGACAGGTCCATCATCAGTCGGTCGGAGGAATGCCCCCCGCCTTTTGCGCCCGAAGTTCCTCCTCCATGGACAGCCAAAGTTCCGGCCCTAAAGAAGAAGTTGATCATAGACCCGGAGGAGGAAGACAACTACTTTGACAGCCCGTTTCACCGCCGCAACATCTATATGGCGACCGGGTGGTTCTACACGGTTTGAAAACAGCCTTCTTTCTCGGACGGAGGGACGCAGATGACTATTAGTAGTTTTTGCACCTCCTGGTAGATGCTACAACGCCGGCACCGGCACCGGCACCGGCACACTCTTACACACCCCTGCCCTTCCATAACCCTCTCACCCCTCCTTCTGCCCAGATCCATTCGCCGTCGAGGCCTTGGTATTTCCATTTGCTGGCGTCAGCGTCCCAAACCATGTCGGCGATGCCCACCTCGCCATACGTTCGCGCGTAATAGTCGGCCACCTCCTTAACGGCGTCCTCGGTGGGCGGCACATCGAAACCGTTGAGGTTGAGGCCCCGGACGTACTGGAAGCTGAGGGGTGGCTTGTTGCCGGGGCGGCGCATCAGGCGGACGAGTGCGGCGGCGTCGGAAAGGTCGACGTCTTTGTTGCCGCGGCGGCCGCGGGCGTGGGCGACACGGCGGAGCTTGCGCTCGAGCGCCCAGTCGAGGCGGCCCGCGTAGATGATGAGGTTGGCGCCCTCGTAGATGGTAATCCCTTGCTGGACCGACTCGAGGAAGAGGTTCATGCGCCGGTGCTTGGCTACGAAGAGCTCGACCTCGCGGTTGAGCCAGTCGTCGACGTAGCCACCCCGCTGGGCCACGTGTGACACGGCCGCCTCGAACTCGACCAGATAGTCAGCCGCCGCCGCTAAGTTGGGGTCCAGCATGCAGTCGATATCGAACGAGGCCTCGCGGTTGAGGCATACGCGCACGGCCAGCGAGCCGCCGACTGAAATGAGCCGCAGGGGCGCGATGCTCATCAGCAGCTCGCTCGCCCCTATCTCAGCGTCTAAAAGGGCCAACGCTGTGTGTGTGGGTCACGTTAGCTGGGGAAACTCGTCTCTTCCTCTTTAAAGTTTGAACACGCAGATCTTGCGAGGTAATGAATTAACAAGCGCGATTCAATTGTTTGTATGTACATGTGCGCTTGCGTGTCAAAAAGGGGAAGACGAAAGAAAAGATGCTTCGACGAGAACGACAACCTTTTCCCATTTCATCGTACGTCAAAGGCGCCTGGTCTCTGCGGGCGGAAGCCATGGCTGCATGGTCAGCATCGGAAACGACACTTTCGGTTTAGAACGGAATAGTAATAGAACAACTGTCTCGTAGAGTCTCAATACACAGCAGTGGCCGAGCCGTGTTGCTGGAGCCTCTCGACGGTCCCAGAAGCCCCCGCCCCCCCGCATGTGAGGGTCTTGAGAAGAGAGGCAAGTTCCCCGCTCGATGTGCCACTTCAGATGCTAGATGTGCTGGGTGAATATTCACCTAACCGATTCATGCCTCGCGTGGCGCTTTCTTTTCTTCGATTGGATGGACGAGCTCGGTAAGAGCAGATGCCTGCCAAGATTGGTGATTGATAGTGGACCCAGATATCGAGTGACTTCCTTTGTGGTTGGAACCTATTTATTTGCGCTCTCATCAACACAACTAACGGCCATCTATGTCTTAGGGAGTGTTGAGTTGTAAGATTAGATTCGATGACAGTATGGTTACGCACTATTTTGTAAAAAATAAGCTGAGCTCGATGATGGGCCAGTGCGCCGTAGACAATTTCTAAGCTAAGGTGGGGGGGCCTATTCGACTTGACTCGCAGTGCTCTCTGATGGTTGGGCTGAATGCTAGGTAGGCATACGAAGTGTTCCTTTATGATTCAGGTGATGGCCTGACCGAAAATCCTGTTCTGCGAATTGGCAGAGGCACTGCAGATTACTCAATTGTTAAGAAAAGAAAAGGAAAGAAGGGAAAGAGCAAACGAGCTAGGAAATCGAACAAAAAGAGGATATGGCCTCACAGCAAGAAAGACGTCCCCTTATCAACATTTTCGTTTAGCGATTTACACATTTCTAACCAGTGCGCTACATGAAACCCCCTGTGACAAGGTGGTGGTTGTTGTAAAGAGCCACAGCAACAGCCCTTGCGTGTCCTCTGCCAGTGCTGCTTATCACCTCAAAGCGCCTCCTTCCCTGGTTTTCCAGGTTCAACATTACTCGAGGCAATAACTAAGTATCGAATCACTGACCAGTGGTGTTTCGACGCTAGCAATGTAAGGAACTGGAATGAACCAGAAATCAAATTCCTCCATCGACTGATAGTTGGGATGGTTTCATTTACACTCTCATTATACGTTTGCAACTCATCTCGCCTTCATCCCCCCCACTAACTCCTCCAACCTTCTTGTTGAGATCAACTCTCGTAATATCTCGTCCCAACAATACCGCTAACTTATCTCCTGATTTAGATCCACTTTAGAAGAGTGAACGACGTAGCCATGGCGCGGCCTTACCTCGCGATGACACGAAACAACATACCGTGTAACGGTAATTATATAATTTGGTTGTCTCCAGCCGAGGCAGCCACCAATGTCCGTCTTTCTCTTATCGCACATTTAAATTAGGTATCTCATGAGCGAGATGAGGTTATCAAACGAATCAAAGCCCACAGTTCCTTTCACGAGATCACGTCTTTATCTCATAACGTCTGTTTACCAACGCAGTCCTTGGAGGATCAGAGACAGATATTGTGTGCTTCGACACGCTTTAGATACCCTGCAGACCGATATACCAGTCGGCTAAGGTCATGGCTGCACAGCTCAGTCGGTTGGGCGCCGGGTGGAGGAGACTCACCTTCGGAATCTCAGACGGAACGGAGCGGCCCAAAGCGGGTGGCATCGGATCAGACCCAACCTGGAACCAACGGAAGCCCCACAGCGGGATATTTCAAGGCACTGCGGGGGGAAGAGTACTAGTCGCAAGCCACTGCCGTAATAAAGGCAATCGATCCACCAATCCCCAACCTGCCCACCAATCCTTCAGCAGCAAATATATATTTTGGGAGATGCAATCCTACTGCGAGAACGGGAATAACGGGAAACCTGCAGCGGATTGGTCCGTCTGGGCTTCCGTACCGTGGACCGCCGTATCCGGTCCGTGCCCGGGCACGGCCAACGTCAACGGCACGGGTGCCGGAACGGGCAGCCGCGCCGAGGTGCCGATCATCGGCTGGTTCAAGTCGGGCGTCCCCTATCTCCCACCCGGAAAGGCCGCCCCTTTGCAAACCCTCGACGTTTGGGTTCCGAACCCGCAGCACACTGCCGCCAATCCCACCGTCCCGGACCCATCTTCCCTCCCATCTCCCCCCGACGCCAGCACCTGGATTATCTACATCCACGGCGGTGCCTGGCGCGACCCCTTGGTCTCCTCCGCCTCCTTCACCCCGGCTGCCACTGACCTCCTCCTTCGGTCAGCCCAAGCCCGGGTCGCGTCTGGCGGTCCTTCCAGACTTGCCGGCCTCGTCTCCATCAACTACCGCCTCTCCCCGCACCCCTCTTACCCGTCATCCCCGGACGATCTTTCTCACCAGGCCAAACACCCGGATCACATCGCCGATATCCTTGCCGCCCTCACGTTTTTCCGCCGGTGTCTGTCCGCCGCCAGAACCGAGAGAGGGGAAGAAGGAGGAGGGGCAGAGAATCAGAAATGGATCTTTACCGGCCACTCCTGCGGCGCCACCCTCGCCTTCCAGTCCGTCATGGCTCCCTCCCGCTGGGGCCTGGATCTAAGTCCGGGTCTGGATCTCAGTCGTCTCGCCCAGACCACCACCGCGGGGGCGAGGCCGGCGGGTAAAGCGGCAAACAAGACTACGACTACGACTACGTTGACCACACCCGGGATCCGCCCCGCCGCTATCGTCGGCTTCAACGGCCTGTACGACCTCGCCGGCTTCATCGCCTCGCCTCCCGCGGGCTATGCCCACCTGCGCGAGGCCTACAGGGAGTTCGTCGCGGGCGCGTTCGGAGGGCCGAAGCGCCGCGGCGGCGGTGGCTGTGCCGGTGACGGAGAAGAAGAGGAAGAGGCCGTCTTTGCTGCTTGGAGGGCCGTCTGCCCCGCTACGGCGGATGGAGCGTGGGTGGGGGAGTGGCTTGGGGAAGAGGAGGAGGAGGATGATAATGAAGAATCCGAGGGAGGAAAGAGAGGTGGAAAGGAGGAAGAAAAGAAGGGCGTGGTCGTATTAGTGCAGAGCCGCGAAGACACGCTCGTGCCGTGGCGGCAGGTGGAGGTTATGCGGGCCCGACTGGAGTGGGAAGCGCGGGTCGAGGTGAGGGTCCTCGAGGCGGGCGGGGACCATGATGATCTCTGGAAGGATGGGCGCAGGATCGCGGAGGTCTTGTGGGAGCTTGTTGATGAGATGTAATGACGGAGGAGTGAAGTCGTTATGCACCTTTAGAAGGCGATAAAGGAGGAACCATCGCATGAATTAGATGGGTTGAGAGACGCATCAATGGGGGGCTACTGTAGAGGTGCACATTACATTGTTAGAATGGTCGGCTTTCGTTCGCAAGTCAATAGACGTTTTTATCCCATGGCCTGAAACCAAGCCGTCAATCCGGAGGCGGTTGGCTCACTTGGAGGAACCAAGTTAGGAGAGAAAGGTCCCAAGGATCTCGATCGATCTTGCTTGGTATTTGACGCTGCCGATGCGGAAATTCCACCGATCGAATCTTGCCGAATTAGCATGCGGGCCATTCCTAGTTCGTAGTCCAAGGAGGTATGCTTCGCGACCCGTAAGTAATTTATGTAGTCTTGCCAGCCCTGCCGTCCGTCGCCTCCCAATTCGGCCCAATATATAATTCAGCTCCAGCTGTGATTGGTCCTTGAGGTGAACCATTCTAGCGTCACCACTGCGTACCCATTCTACCCTTCCACCCGGAGGCGGTGCCCCCTCACCGTATAACGAGTGAACCGCCTCACCCGGGTCAGCATTTGCGCCGGTGTGGCCGGAGAGTGAAACAATCTAGTGTAGAGGCGTGATGGTGTGGCACTGTCGCGGGAGGGCCATAAAGAGGTCCAGTCATTCTTCAGCGCTCTCCAGCTCACAGAAACCCAGACTGTAGCCCACGGTCAAACTCACGTTGGAAACACTTCTAGCCAAAATTCTGTAAATACATCCCAACCACTCAACCCCTTGCTTTCCGCACAACTACTTTACGATGCAGCTCAAGCTCCTCGTCCTCGGCCTCGCCACCGCGGCCGCTGCTCTGCCTTACGGCAGGGTCGTGCCACGCGAACCAATCGAAGACAGGACGCAAGTCATCAAAAAAGATAGCTACTGGGACCCAGCTCTGCCAACCAGGTCCGACGATAGCGAAGACGGAACGCGGGTAACCTCCGAGAATGAAGTCAAGGAGGACGGCACGCGCGTCACGCGGGCGAACCTAATGCCTGCTCCGCCCATTGGACCCGACGACAGCGAGGCTGGAACGCGGGTCACCTCCGAGAATGAAGTCAAAGAGGACGGCACCCGCGTCACGTGGAGGTAGAACCCGATGCTGGCCCCGCCTGTTGGGGAAGGTGTCCTGGATATGGTTTGCTGTACCTACCTTTAGCAAGACATCAAGTAGGACGAAAGAATTCAGGGGTCAGCGAGTGTTTATGTGGCAAGGTCATTTTGTGACAGTTTTCGAATTGAGCGTTGACGGAAAGGGCTTGTTTGTGGTTCCTGCGATCAGAAGAGCATCGATATATGAGGCTTTTGAAGAGATGATGTGAAGGTGGAAGTTCCTACATCAGATCCATCCTTATCATGGATCAAAGTGCGTAAGGTCGTAGGTCGAA
The DNA here is from genome assembly GCA_033296725.1 of Corynascus novoguineensis. Taxonomy (NCBI): domain Eukaryota; kingdom Fungi; phylum Ascomycota; class Sordariomycetes; order Sordariales; family Chaetomiaceae; genus Corynascus; species Corynascus novoguineensis. The sequence goes on from MU857602.1 coordinate 28,451, forward strand.
AACCATTGAGCCGAGGCTCGCTGGTAGCAACCAGCAGCAAAAGAACGCAGTCTTGTTATATGATCTTTATTCTGTCTGCATAAGCCTAGTATCAGTCTCTTGATGTCTTCCGAGCACTCTTCGCTGAACTTATCCGCTATGTCACCACGCAACCATGCATTCATCCTTACTCCAATATCCATAATGTCGTACCCTGTGCTACCCGTAGCGACTTGACGCGAGTATCCCCCGCCAGAAGCCGTTCAAGCTGAATCATCGTGCACCCTAGTTAGGCCCCCAGCCAGGCCATGCATTCTCCTTCCGAGCAAGTCATCTGTGCTTGCCAGCTTGACCAGGCTCTTATCGTCGTCATCTCGCGTCCGAACACGCTTTGCAGCCTTACTGCGACTACTGCGGGCTCCGGTTTGGGGTGCTTCATATGGGCTGGCATCGCCCTTACGGTCCTCGTTGGCAGCGGGTGATTCTGGATTCTCCCCGTTCATCCCTTTCTCGACCCCAGCCCCACTGTCCTCCCCGTTGGTCACTCCCCGCACCTCCGCACCAGTAGCCGCTGTTGCTACCGACTCCTTTTCTTCTTTGGCCTTCGCCTTCGCTATGCTCATCATCTCGAGCGGCGAGTCCTCGTCCCCATCTTCTCCATTCTCGCCCACTCCCCTCCTACTCATCAACCGCCCTCTGTGAGCCAATCCCCGTTCTTGATCTCTCCTCTCTGCCTCCATAAACAGGTCCTGTGCCCACCCGGCCGTCCTGTCAATGAATTTCCACGCAGGCGGGTACAGGGTTGGGAACTGCAAGAACCCATGACTGATGCCAGGGATGAGCGCCACCTCAGCAACAGCCTTCTCATCAAAGCCCTCCGTCAGGGCATCACTGTCGCGATACTCGAATCTTGTACCCCCGCTTGCAAGCTGCGCCGCATGCACGCGGCGCAGGCGACCTGCAAAAATGATGGTGTCGTCGACGAGGGGGTCACGCTCGCCGGTGAGAAAGTAGGTCTTTGGGAAGCGGGAGAGCAGGACGTCCGGGGCCAGGATGGGGGAAAGTAGGTAATCTTGGGCGAAGTCTGGCCGGTTGTGTGGGCCGATGTAGAGGATGATCATGGCACGCATCATCTCGGGGGTGAGCACCCGGTCGTTAAAGTAGGAAATCATGGACGAGGTGGCGAGGCGGGTACGCATGGGCTCGGGGTGGTGGGAGGCGCCAGGTGTGGTGGCAGCAGCAGCGGCGCCGGCGGTAGTGTTGGATTTGGGTTTAGTAGAGGTAACTGGTGAAGGCGGCGCCGGCGGGCCTTGGTGCACCTGGCTCCAAGTGGTTGGGCCCAAGTTGGCATACTCGGGCGCCGGGTCACGGACATGTCCGGCTGACTTGCCCTTGTCCCTCGATTTTTCACTCTCGCTGCTGGACTGAGACCTGGAGGACGGCACGGCGTCGTCTTCGTCGTCAGAAGCATGAGGCGTGCCAACCAGGTTGTCGTATTGCGACCTCTTGCGCTGAATAATGCGCTTGTTGGTCCCACGCATGCAGCGATCTTTGATCAGTGCCATCTGCTCGTCCGACATCCAACTACCGATGTTCATGTCAAGCGCGGGATAAAAGAGTATCAGGCCGTCGGGGACGGGAAGATCCACCTGCCCCTGGAAGCGGCGCACGGGCGACGAGCCGCTCTCGATGATCATCAGCGTCGTCGAGGTTGCCAGGGTGCCGCCGGCGCTGTCGCCCGTGATCACAATCTTGGGAACCTCCTTTCCGGACAGCCCTATACACTTGCCACGCGTCTTGATAATAGTAGTATACACATCATAACACTCGTTAAGTGCGTAAGGGTATGGATACTCGGGCGCCTTTTTGTAGTCCAGACTCAACACTGGTAGGCCTGTCTTGGTCGCCCACCTCAGCAGCTTGTCATCGTTGCACCTGGGATCCATGGCCACGAAGCCGCCTCCGGGAATGTCCAAAAGGATGCAGTTGTGATTTTTCAACTTGGACAAGGGTCCGTCGAAATAGAGCCATGCAGAGACGGGCTCCTTGTAGTCGCTGGCGTCAGGGCGCGCGATACGCATCTCGCGCGGTGGCCATTTCATGACTTTGGGGCGCATCAGGCGTTGGGCGAAGCGCAAATAGGGTGACTGGCTGCCCTTGTTCCAGCTGACGCGCATGTGCTCGACCGTGATGTTGGCGCGCACCTTGCGGACCTTCTCGTCGGCCTGCTCAGCGGCGATCAAGTAGAAAAGGGAGAAGACGACGCTCGCCAGGTCGCGCAACTTTTTGTTTCTGATCTTCATGGCCGTCCAGAAGCCGGCATCCAAGGCTGTGAGCACCCACGTGGCGCGAAAGTAGGTTGCGTCGTACATGTTGCTCAGGGGGTCGGGGCTCGCGAGGCCCACGAGGGTGCTAAAATTGCGGGCGGCGTAGAGATACATCATGGTGGTCACGACAATCTGCCACGCCGTGAGCCGCTTAGACAAGAGGCGCGATACGAAGCGCAGGCCGGGAGGGCCATGCTTGTTACCTCTTTTCAATGTCAGCTGAAATATCTTGCAAGGGATACAGGACCCTCTCTACACGTACCTGGCCAGGTAAGCAGACCAGAAGGCCAGCACGGCCAGGACTTGCAACCTGCGCGACTTGACGGACGGCCGCCCCAGCAAATGATCGATCATCTTGGATATATATGTATATTTTTTTTCCCTCTCTATCCGTCTGCAACCGCAAGGCGTTCTCTGAAGATATTGGCCGGTTCAATCAACTCAATGGTGTTTCTAAGGGGCCGAGACACCAGCGAAGGGGATGGATCCCGAGGTTGGATGGCTCGAACCCTCTGGACGCAAAAGATTTGCAGTCGGGCCGAGCAGGGTGTGTCGTGTTGTATTAGAAGGAGCGGACCAGTCGGAAACTGGGTTCGAAAATAATACGATTAGGGGAACGACGGTTGTTGGATGGTGAAGCTGAAGAAGATGGGGCCGGGAAGTCACTACCCTGACGATGCCTTCAAAGAAACGAAACAAATCAAGTCCATGGTAGGACTCGAGCGAGGTGTTGGATGTCCATCCGGCCACATGGCACATTTTTGTCTGCTCGCCGCCCTGACCGTACCGCCGCAAAGCGTTGCGACAGGCACGAATCATGGCGTCACGGGGCAATGTTGTCCTGACATGTGAAGATGGCTCAAAACAAGGGTATGGCCAGTGGACAAGGCGGGAATATCAGGTGCGTTTGGGACGTGGGGTGATCTGGGGACTCCACAGCGGGGCTCTCCTTGCTGGGAACTGGAACCCTTCAAAGAAAGTTCCGCTCCTGGGAAGTCTCGCTTAACAGCGGCGGCTGGAACGAAAGGAGGTTCTACTGCAGTCAAATGTACACCGACACTCGAGATACCCAAACTCGTAAACCCCAAGCCTGCACCTTGCAGCGAAGATTTTAGCTAATCTGGATCCGTAGGCAAAAAAAAGGTGGGTGATCCAAGCCCACCCTCCGAAGACGTAAGTTCAGATACAACAGGACCCAAATCCGGATTGCTTGCAACTGCGGTTGAGCAGAACCGTGTATTCCATGAGCAACTGCTTCTTCAGTTTCAATAAGCGCACAACATCTTGGTAAAGTTGAACATGCACTACTAGTCGAATTCAGTTAATATAGCTGGGAACTATTGGGCATGGAAACTGTCCCTGCCAAAGGTTGAAGACGTTGCCGGCTACATCCGCATACTTGTAGAACTGAGCTAAAGCGCGTTGCGCCTGACCATGTCATGCAACCAGAATCCCGTGGCTGCGGACAGCGAACTGCTCGTCGTTCCCGACAATACTGACCTCCCCAAGGGAATTTTGAATTAGGCAAGGGTACAGTACAATACAAAAACGCCACTCAAGTTAATTTCCAGGTGTCGAGATTGAGGGAAGGCAAGGCAAGGCAAAATGGGCGATTGAACTCTTCCCCATGGCTCGACTCATGCCGGGCACACAGTGAAAAAAGATTATCCATTTTTGGAGTGAAGACAGCAAAAATTACGACCGGAACGGCCCCGAAGGACAATTCATGACGGCTAGCACCACGATGTGCAATGCAGGCTCTCCGCCATACGGCGCGGTTTTCTTGATCTCCGCGCAGTCAATCAAGGTAAGTATGAAGAAGAAAAGAAAAGAAAAAAGTTAAGATTCTCGGGGAGAAGGAGAGAATATATAGGCAAGGACTAGTGGTCTGTGCACGACTGCGATTGCACAAAACGCAGAGGTGCGCAGAGCGGTCCAAGCTCTGGGTTCCTCCCAGTTAGGCTTACGGCAAATAACTGCAAATTCCAAAGTATTGAGTGGATCGATGCGTTCCTCCCCAACGAGGGAAGTGTAAGAATGAATGGAGAGGGTTCACAGGCGACAAAGAAGTAGTCTGATTGTTACTGTGAGTGCTGATTTGATTTTGGGTCGAGTCTGCTTTTGAGTTCTGTCCGAGTAAACCAACACCCATTGCCGTCGTCTCAGACTGGGCCTATACGAAGCACGAGCAGGCCGAGATGTCCTCGCCTAGTCGACGCACAGATGTGGGCGTAGGCAGGGACCTAGCTCGACGTGGCTGTCACCCGCTGCTGGGCCTAAAGTAGCAGCAGGTTCGCGGCGGCAGCGGCAGCAGCGTACCGCTTGCCCAGTGCCGGCATCGGGCACATCCTCGTCGATTGTCACCGTAGCGGTGATTGTTGCGGCGTGGCTGTTTAGTCTGAGCAAGACCGTTGCTTTCATTCTACGAGAGTCAGAGGGGGAAGAGGGGGTTCCATCTCAAGAGGTGGCCGGGGTGACGGTTGCGAAAAAGAAGTTTGGGCAGTGCGAAGAGCGCTCCGTCAGTAGGATAAGCCCGGACCGAGTGCAGCTGATGGCCACACCGTCGGGGAACATGCTGCCGATCTTTGGCACTCCAAAGCACGTACCCTGGCGATCAAGAACTGAGTGATGCAGCGCAGACTCAATTGCCTCCCAGCCGACTCCTCTACTGGCCGAGCCACAGCAGTATATGCGGGGTATCAGTTGCATCTACGGTTCGATGCGACCCTGGAAGAACACTCTGCTTTTATAGCAATGTACTGTACGAAATAGTTATGGACCTACATTTCTATAGTTAGTTACAAGGTAGAAGTATGCATTCTACTTGCGGTATGCAATCAGCCACGCCCAGCCCGCCAACCAGGACTAGGGCTCCGGCCTCGGCGACATCGACGAAGAGGACGCGTGGATGGCAACGCGCACGGTGGGAGCTGACCTCACCGGCCTCAGTCTGGCCCTTGCCCACAAGCCTGCGGCATTCGGATGCGACAAGGAAGTTTTGCGAGTTCCAGAACGCCCTGAAAAGCCGCGGACGCACTCACCAAACTTGCTCATCAACTGCTCGTGCGCCTATCACTTTTGTGTTCGAAGATGACGACTGAAGAAGGTGACAATTAAAGAAGCCGGCTCCTTAGCGTGACACCCACTTCCTCATCTCGATGAGCGCTCTGTTCCATTCGAGTGAATGCAACTCGTGGGACCGGAAAGGGGAAGTGCTGCGGCAGGATCAAACCGTGGGCCCAAACCCGGAAGCTGTCTTGTCCTTCGACCACCCGCAGCCAAGAAGCGGGATTGTTGCGGCTGGATTCAGTGATTGTCCGCCTGAACTCTCGCAGTCTGCAGACGAGTGGCAAGCGTGAGGCGGGGATGAACTGGGGCATCGGTTCTTCAATTCTTGGCCCACAGTTCGACAACCTGATGAAATAATCGTAAACTCAAAACAGTGACTATCGTCGAGTTGTGCTCATCATGCCGAAATATTGTTCACTTCTCCTGCGATTTTGTTGTGTACATAAAAGACCATCTGATGGCCAGGCTCTCGTAACAAGGTTTCAGAAAGGGACCGAAAACAGAAGAGACTGCGCCTATACACCCCCTAAGAGGCACCAGAAACCTTGATGTACGCATACAGAACATCCAACCAGAACCTTGAAGAACTGGGTGTTTGTGTTTAGTTGACGCAGATAACGGAATGAGAACTGAAATTTGACGTGAACATGTCCAATAAAGACAGTTGACGAGCCGGTTTGCAAAAATAAGGCAACCGGTCAAGATGGGTATCCAAAAGCAGAAACAACATGCCAAATCATGATAAGAAGGCCACCAAAGAGAATTTCCAGCATGATCCTCGGTTTGCGGCTCAGTCAAATCCGCAACCACCACTTCCCAACCCTCCCATCCTCAACCCTTAGGACCCTCTCCCAGCTGGCGACCCCTGCGGCGCCTCCGGGTGGTGGTAGTACCCCCCAGACGCGTTCCATTGCGAATTCAAACCCGCAGCCGTCTGTCCCGCCTGCTGATCGCTCCGGCCATAGTACCCATGCATCTCAGCGGTCTCATCAAGCGGTTCCAGCCCAGACCCTGGGGCTGCGGAGACGCCGGTGGCGGCGCCGGGGTCATGGCCCGGAACGCCGTCGCTCCTCCTCCTGACATGCCCGCGCGCGCTGGCGGCACTGCTCGAACGGCTTCTCACCCCGCTCGCTCCAACAACAGGCCCGGGCCCCCGGTCACCACCGCTCGGCAACTCCGCAAACGGTACGGACCCGTCCAGCTCCGAGAAAATACCTCCCCCGCTTGGCGGAAATGGCGGTGATGACGCCGCGGCAGCTGCACCACCACCTCCGCTGACCGCACCCATAAGCGGACTCCCCACGCCCGCGGCTCCTGCTCCGTTCTCGCTCCCGTCCGCGGACAGCTCGCTAGCGTTGCTCTGCTGTCGCCAATGAGTGTACGCGTAGCCTCTGTGCTGGGCGGTCGAGCCCATGCTGCTCTCGGTGTCGCCGCGGATGCGCGCGGGCTGCATCGGCTGATGCTGAAAGGCGGCGGCGGCGGCGGCGGCGGGGTTCGCGTAATGCGTGTCGAAGTAGCCGGCATTCGAATCCGGGCTAGCGTGGCGGGAGCGATCGTCGGTGTAATTGGGGAACATGTTGGGCGACGGGGTGGTGAAGCCGGCCGAGTCAGAGCGGCCGCGGGCGGCGACACCAGGCTGCGGGGTGCCCGAGATGCTGTTGTTATTGGTGGTGGTAGAGGGGGGCACCATGAGCGGGTCGATGCTCATGTCGTCCACGTCCGAGTGGAGTTGGCGGCCGTATTGCTCCATTTGGGCTTGGGTGTGTGACCGAGTCTTGCCGCTGGACGAGCCGCGCTTGGATTCCATAATGTCTTCGACGCGCTTGAGACGCCGGATGATGAGGAACGCTGCCACGACGACGACTATCAGCAATACAACCACGCCTGCGATTATCCCACCAACAGCTCCGCCGCTTAGGCCGCCACTTGGTTCGCTGGAGGGAGAAGTGGCGGGAACCTTGGGTACGCTGGTCGGGATGAATTTGGCGACGCCGCCCGTGTTCCCCGAGGATCCGGTGGGAATGGTCGGCGTAACGACAGTCTCGGTCGCCCGAGTCCTCGTCACCGTATATGTGCCGGAGGTCGTCGTGATGGTTTGCAGGACGGTCGTGGTGACGGGCTCAGTCGAGTAACAACGATCCGCGCCGCACGCAAATCCGTTCATGCAACACCCATAGCCGGCAGAGGATGGACAGAGGTAGTAATCGGATGGACAGTCCATGTCCGTATATGTGACACCAGCAGGAGGATTGCATCCTCCGTTATCCGCGCACAGGAGGCCGACCGGACAGCAACCCGCTAGATGCAGTCCGTTAGTTAGCGTCAAGCTTCTCTAAGAGTTTGGATGACTGGGAGACACGCACGTAGTCCGTTGATAGGTGCGCACGCATATTGCCCTTCATGTCCACATGCTGTCGTCGGCCCGGCCGTTGTGGCATAACACGAATCGGTGGCGCAGGCATAGCGAGAAGGACAGCAGTCGCCGCCCAAGTCGGCGGCGCATGAGGTGTATTCTGCCGGACAGCTCCCTTCATCGCGGCGCACCGGGTGCGCTGTCACGCGCGCTTTTGGAATTCTATGCACATTTTTCCATTCCCTTGCTAGATGCGACGCCGATGCGTGCCCGCCTAGGAGCGCAAAGAGGAGAGACGCGGCGCACGATGAACAGGTCCAGATGCTGCGCATGGCGGCCTCGCTCGCGGGCGGGATCGAGACGGCTATTTCGAATCGGTTCGGCGCTTATTATTGAGGATCTACCGGGGTTAGGATACCTTATCGGACGATCCTGGTTCGGGCGGAAATACGCAGCAGGAGAACAGGCGGAAGCGGCGCGGGTGCCGGGCGGTTTGTATAACGGCACGAGCAGATAGCCGGGCCGAATGTCTGCTGTCGATCGCTTTTTGGTTGAGGTTTGAGGCGTTATCTAGAACGCGACCAGAAATGAGCAGGCCGCGCCTTTTGTTCACTGGGGCGGGGGCTGAGCTTGCAGGGCGCCACCGATCAAGACGCCAACAGAAATTGGGGGTCGTAAGCGTTGTCGGGTTTCTTACACACCAATACCACGGTCAGCCCCAAGGTAGGGCTGAGAGCCATACTGTGGAGAAAACAAGAGTGACCGGCGGCACAGATATGTGTCTCTGCGAGTTTCCTCGATTTGGAGGCGTCAGATCGGTACTTGATCAGGTTGGGCCGAGAGCATAACTAGTGCTTTGTATGAAGTAGTTATATGCCTTCAGCATTAACGACATGAATGGCGTAGCGTATCTGGTCCCGAGGAGAGTCGGGAAGCAGCCCTCGCCGCTCCCCACTTTAGAAAAAGCAGTTGGCGGTCTGCTGAAATTGCACGCTTCGAAGCGACTCGCAACAAACTCGTGGTCTCTGAGGTGACACGGAAGTTAATTCTGCCTGGCCGCATGCGATTCAGATTCGTTGTGCTGGGCCCAAAGGTGAGGCTCCAGATGTTGTGTCCATGTCATCAACAGAATGATTGGGCTTGCCCACGAAATCGTCATCGCCCGACGCACGCAGTGGCGGTCCCCAGAAAGGTCCAGCACGCACCAGGGCCCAAGGCAGGCTGAGTCGTGAGGGCTCTAGCATGCTGCTGCTTATTCCGATGAGGGACCCAGGAAATGGTGGGCGAGTGTACCAATACAGCAGCAGCGTCACATCGCTCTGCTTGGGAGCAGCCAACCGCAGCGGGAGAATGACGGGCGGGAGGCTGGAAGCGTGCTCCTGCGTAGGTATGTACATATGGCGTCCGTCGCACAGAGGCGGGGCAGCAGACGGGATAGAAGCCGATACTGCATCGTGGTGCCTAACCGCCTGCGCAGGCGGGAACTTTTTAAGGAAGGGGGTTATGGACGGGAGCAATGTCAGAGCTACACGGCAGTGGCTGAAGTGAACAGCTTCCTAGCCGACAGTCCTGTTCTCGAGCTGGCGGCCAAAGTGTCTTTGGCGAAATCGTTGCCCGGTAAACTGTACATCCGTATGTACTTTCAGATTGTAACTGTTCGGATAGCTGGTCCTCTCGAACTAGAATTCTCGCCGGATTGGCTGAGGTCTTATGGGACCATTTCGTTTCGAAGTTGATTCGAATATTGCTCAAAAAGCCCCCTAGGACACAAGAGTTACCAGAATTCTCAGTGCAAGAGGCGTATGTACTATAGGTCCAGCTTAGAGCTGCTGAGATCTCGTCGATGACAATCGCGGGGCAGCGCCGTCCGAATATGCATCTCGTCCGGCCGGCATGTTTCAAGTCTCTTTTGGGTGCAGCTGAAGTTCCAGGGCTTCGCAGAACCCTGGTACCTTGAGGCAGCATGAATTGGCGGGAGGCCGACCGGGACCGGGTCAGATCCCAGGACTTGGACCTGGCTAAACCTGGGGAAAAAAGATTGTCCGGAGGGTACCAAAACGGGTCGTGGAGACATGAATATGGCGCCTGTCAGCAGCTGCCTGCTGCATCATCGTGATTTCGACACCTGCACCACAAATTATCCGGCGGCGCGACTTGCCAAGCGCCATCAGAAGACGACCAGAATCCCCCATGCGACAGCAAGGGATGCACAGACACCTGACACGGAGCTGCGATGCTCTCTCCCCCGTCCCTGATGGACGTCGGCCTCCCTCGGCGCAATATCCGGTTCAATCGAGCATTCCGACGGTCCTGGAGATAGCGGCTGCTCCTGCATGGCTCGGATGCTCTGGTCACGGGGACGAGTCCTCACATTCGCAAACTCTTCTTGTTTGGCAATCGGAACATGTTGCAATCGGGACGTGGAGGTTGCCCGGGACAGAGCTCGTCCTTCGTACCCGGCAATCGCTCCTTTCGGTGGGGCTAACAAGGTTGAATCTTTGCTTCTGCCCTCACCATCAATCAGCTTAACTTCCGATCATCGAATCCAGGCCCAAACGTTCAACGGTCCGGCAGATGGACTAACCAACTATCTACATAGTACCACAGGGTACGCTTTTTGCATCCATGCAACACTCGAGAACGGCCCCGCATGGGCCGTATGGATGCCGGCTTCAGGACATGTCGAAAGCAAGGGTGTCTTGCGTTCGTCAAGCTCCTTTCCTTTCTTCAACCCTGCGAGCACGGGCGCGGCCTCAGGTTCCCATCCCTGAAATGCTCACGTTATTTTCGGAAGGCGAGGCATGTGTTGCCCAGAAAGAGACCGGAGACTTTGGCCGTTCCCCAATCCCCCGCACACCTTCTCCGCAGGGCCACACCTTGCCGAGCTAGCAGATGCAGCTTCTATTGGTCCTTGTAGTGAACGACAGGAGAACCTAGAAGCGGAATGTGGATCGTTCATCTAGACTTGACCCCATCCGCCCATTGTCCCGGAACGAATCCCGTACCTCACCGGTGCTCACGCCAAACTTTCCAACGTCGTCATGTGCGAGCTGCTCTTCGTCACCGTGATCCGACTCTGTAAACCCCTTCAACCCTCTAATCTATCTGTGATGGTCTAAACCTGGCCGGTGGTGCCGGATATTGTCGCTCATTTTAGCCCTCGCCTTGTCCCCACGCCCGGTTTCCTCCAAACCACCAAGAAGATCAGCAATCGCCACCCGCTAGTCTACACAGCAAGGCTCGTGCGAGCGCACTGGCTTATAAACCTGGCTGTCCTCGGATTCGAGATATCTAATGGGGAAGAGAGGAGATTGAGGGCAGCCATTGTCCGCTAAGGGCCACGAGTACATAAGGGATTGAAGTTCGCGGATAGAGCCAACGGGCGAACACCACCACCAAATTGGACGCGAAAATGTTGTTGTATACGAGACTTGCTGCTCCCAAACAGCCCAAGAGGCGATCAAGAGGCGGTACGTGGGTTTTGTGATTAAGTCTCAACGATTTCCGCTCACACCAGATGGCTAACCAACACGCTCTCGATAGGTTGCACGTTTTGGTACGTTACTCCCCAACCTTTCCTTCCTTGTTCATCTTCTCCCAGATACAATCCCTGACGCTCCCGAAAGTAAGGAAAAGGTTTGTTCAGACAACTCACATTCCTGGCGTGGTTCCTATGTTTGCCTGCAGACGCGCGGCTGACATATGCTACAGAAGAAAAAGTGCGATGAAAAACGGCCAAAGTGCAGTCGGTGTGAAGAGCAGGGCGTTGAGTGCGCGTACGAGGCCGTTAAACCACGCCAACGAAGGCGACGCGACTCGGTAGCCCCCGGAAGCCCTTCTGGCCTCCAGCCGATGGTGCGGCGGTTGTCACAAACCAGCCATTACAGCCACGACACGGATTACTATGCACATGATCATGGTGTTCTCAGAAACCTAGTAGCATACGCTTTCGACGACCCAGTCATTCCCAGTCCATCCGACAGCAGTTTCGAAGGTTATTCTTTGTCGTCCTTCACGCCGAACGAGCTCTCGGACTGCCACCATGAAGATGCGCCGTCTGAAGACGGTCGGGCCACGGCTAGCACAGCCATGGTCCCTCGATCCAAGTCTTTGTACCCAGATCTGGCCATGATTGCGCCGTGCCCGATCGGCTCGCCCCTGCTCGACTTCTGCGCGCCGACATTTTCGGAGTTCTCGGACAAGCAAAACCGCCGGGCATTGGTAGATCATTTCTGCAATGTCCTATCACACCTCATCGTCTTCCGCGAGGAGACAGGCAACCCGTTCCAGCAGTTGGTGCTACCCCTTACCCGGCGAGACTCTCCGGTAACGTACGCGATATTTGCGCTCGCCTGCGCGCATCTAGAGTATCGGGGCGTTGAGAACGCGGAAAAGTCGCTCTACTTTCACAACATGGCCATCCGCGGCGTTGCGCAGCTGATCCAGCACAGCTGCAAGGTCAACAGGAACGAGATTTTAGCGGCCATTATGCTGTTGGTGTATTACGAATGCGTGAGTGTGCCGGCGTTACAAGTGGCATTTGGGGGTAGTGCTTACCGAACCACAGCTCGTCCAAAAGGGCCATTCCAACATTGTCGCTGGCCATCTCAAAGGGGCCCTCACAATTATGGGCACCGAACCCGACCCCGCTGACTCGACGAGTGTCTTTCTGGAGCGTGTAAGCTAACCCCCGACTCGCCCTCGTCCCCTAGCATAGAATAAGCTCACACAGCACAGGCGTTCCGCTTCTACGACGTGATCACGGCCCTATCCAATGGCACCCCGCCGCTCTCAGCCACGCCCACGCCAGGCTGCCTCCAGCCAGTACCTCCTTTGGGTGCGCCGTCAATTTCACCCTTGTGTAACGTCGACACGCTGCTTGGAATGGCAACGACACTGTGGCCCATCATCCACCGCCTTGCCGGTCTTCGCGCCCTCAAGACGGAGCTCGAAAATGCAGGCCGCACAAACCGCAACCCCTCCAAGACCGCCGTTCTCCGCACCGAGTTCGAGTCGACCGCCCAAGCAATCGAGACGGCTCTGCTCCAGTGGCAGCCCCAGCTGCCGCCGAACTTCACGCCCGATCCCGACCCGGACGTCGAATTGATGACCGCGACAACGCCACCAACAGAAACAACGACAACAGCACCAGCACCAGCACCAGCAGCACCAGAAGTACCCGACCCGAACTCCTTGCTGTTTCCCATTGACCCCGACCTCATAACCACTACTGCTACTACCACCACCGACACCGACCCTGACCCTTTCTCCGACCCGTTCGCTGAACCCCTCTCCGGGACGACGGCCCCTTCTCCCCCAGTTTTCTTACCCCCGTCGCCGAGCCCGCAAGAGTGGTCCCGGCTCTCGTCCATCTACCACAACGCGCTCGCGTACCGGCACGCGGCGCTGGTATACCTTTACCGGACGGTGCTCTCGCACGCGCGTATGCACGCGGCCGTGCAGGCGCACGCGCGGTTGGCGCTGGCCCACTGCGTGTCGACGGTGCGCCACCGGGGGCCCATGTCAGCGCTGCTCTGGCCGCTCTTTGTGTCCGCGTGCGAGGCCGTCAGCCCTCAAGACCGTGCCCTCGCCGAGCGCGCCTTCGTCGAGATCGACAAGCGCCAGGGCATGCGCAACATCGACCGCGCCTGGGGCATTCTTGGCGAGGTGTGGCGTCGCGGGGACGAGGAGGCAGCCGCGGCGGCTGCGGGCGAGGAGGGCGGTAACGGCGGTGTTGTGGCTGGGCAGGGGAACGGCTCGCTGGATTCTGAGGGTACCGTTCACAATGAGCTGCCACCTGGGGTGAGGGAAGACGGGGAGGAGCTATGGAGGCGCGTGTGTAGGGAGATGGGGGTCAGTATCGTTTTTGGGTGAAGCACTGGATGAGTGGATGGGGTAAGGGTACACATTCAGCGCATGTGTACAGGTTATAATGATTCAGGTACCGGGATCTTTGTCTGAGACGGAGTTGATGTCAGGTCTGCCTCGGTGGTGCTTGTATCTGGGCGGTGGGTAAAGGGGGGACGCAGTGTCAACTAAAAGATTCTGAGATCGTGTGGGCGTTTGTGGGTTGGGCGAACCGGTTGATAAGGGGTGGCTGGAGTTTGCGATTCAACACTCCAAGGGGCTGGGAGTGTATAAGGAGCGTTGTGTAGTAGGTCGGATGGAGGGATGCTTTAAGGGACGGTTCTGTTTTGATTTTTATTTTTATTTTTATTTTTATTTTATTTTTTTGGCGCAACCACAACTGGGAGTGTGGGCGAGAAAAACAAGGAGTCAGGTTATTGTTACCATACGACTTGAGTATCTGAGTAACTACCCGTACCTATACTTAGTATAAATATAAGGATCTATTTATCTAAACACCCGCCATTCACCTCCTTCGTCTGCAAGTCGGCGCCCAAATCGCCGTCAACGTTGTCTCTTAAACACATAGAGATGTGGCATGATTGGGTACGCTTCATCATGTACATTGAACCGGCTGGTTGTTCGGAGCCGGCATCGGACACTTGTACCTCGCCAGAGCTTCAGCTTGAAATATGCCAACATCACAAGCGCAACCGCCGGTGAGCGCAATAGAGTCATATGAGTGTACTGAAACTCTGTTGTGTATCCTGTGCCATGTTGACGGAAATCATGCGTCTTTCCTTACTCGTACACAGCAGGGTGATTGCAGAGACAGGGTGGCGTGGGTCCCTTGGATGGGAGCCCCAGACCGCCTCGCATGGCAAGCAAGCATGTAGTCGCGTGAGGAGGTCGAAACATTGGATGGTGTGCCTCGGGAAGATCGCTGCGAGGCCTGAAGTGCTGAAACGCGCATCATGTGGCGGACATGACCGATTTTCTTTTAGGCTATTCTCATTGTTGCCGTCATCCCAAGGTAGGCACAAAGTAAGATAGGCATCTTGAACAGAGTAGAGTTTCTGGAACCCCCACTCTTCTGCAACTCGGAAGCCGTCCGCGAGTTTTCCGCCACTGGCAGGCTGGCAAATTCAACATAGCACGAATTCAGCATATCCGTTTCTCTCTCCGAACTCTTCTTCGTCCCAAATTCTTGTTCGTCGGGGTATGGAGGGTTGGCGTGGATAGCAATTATTGGCCCTTCAGCCCCGAGAATCCCGAAACAAACGGCGCTTTCGCGATTGCGTCGTGCATGCTCTGATGCTGCTCATAGGACAGCGAATTGGATGGGCATGCGACTGGTGTGATCTTACTTTGTCGACTTTTGTATGAGCACCCCAGCCTTGGGTTTCTGTATGTTTTCCAGGTCCCCCACTGCACCACTGCGCGGCACCACCTCTTGACAGCGGGAAGGCGGGGCGACTGCGCAGTGTAGTGTAGCATCGAATGCGGGATGGCAATCCCCTCGTTTTGTCGTTGCCAAGACAATCATCGGCCCACCTCCAACGTCGCTTACTGTGTTGAACATCCGTATTTATTTTCGGTCGCGATGAATTCCGTGGGTAGTGGAGGGTATTTCGTAGCTAATAGTGCTTGGGAAGATAGCAAGACACAAAGGCGAGGTGCTCGCAATGGCAGCGAGAGCCTCCGTTCATGATGCCCACTAGCTGGGATTGAACCACGACACGACCACGCCTTTTTCTGCAGGATTGTGAAACAGATTGACCGGCCTACACAGCAGTCCTGTGGTAAGAAAGCGAGTTCGCGGAAAGGGCCTCATACATGTTTGACACCGGTTTGGCGTGTTCATGTCGCATAAAAAGCAAATTGCAGAGCCGCCACCATGTTTCTGGGTTCGAATCCCCTTCGTGGCGTGGAGGAGAAAGAACGACTCGGGAGAAACGCACTTGACCACTCTACGATCAAGAGCGAAGAAAAAGGAAATTGCGACACAGTGATCGGCAGGCGTTACTGCTTGTCGCACAAGATCGTGTGTTCAGATGCTACTAAGCTCCCGTAAAGGCTCGAGTCTGTCTTTCATGTTTCCATCTCTTCCCCCCTTTGCTCGAGGATCGTCACGACCGGAAATTCAGGTTTGGGGTAGCGTGCTGGAACGTTGGACGGGATATCTGGGGAAGTGGGTCTCAGAACCACACACTATCTCAAGCTCAGGCGGGACAGGGTCCACTTGGATAACAAAAAAATATGGAGACTCGTCCGTTTTGTGCATCGCCACGGTTGCGGACTGTGCGCGATTCAACAATCAACAAAAAGCCAAATCACGCTGCCTCGATCACCAAGTTCATCAGATGCTTATTTGAAGACAGTGCTAGTAACAAGCGGAGTATTGAACGGACTTACAGCGAGTAAACTTGCCTCATCCTGAGAGAGTGTACACTATGCTTAATAATTGAATGCAAAGAAACGGACCGTGAATTGAGAGTACAGTACTGATCGTACTTGAGGTCCGTTTATGAACTCGCATGTTGTCAGTCGCCATTGATTGTCTTCAATCACCAGATCTATAGTGCCCAACGTCTGAAAAAAGGATGGCTCAAATAGCCATGTCATCATACCTGATGGAGGATGATGCGACATGGCTAGCTTTCTCACAACTAACAGGGGTTCTCTCACAGCACACAGTGAGTGCAACGGCGGCGGCACAGCCGCAACGTCCCTTTCACCAATCTCGCGTGTGCGATTGGAGGATTGAGGCGGCGGGGCCGGGAGCCAAAGAGGGGTTCTAACAATAGAGTACTTGGTAATCGGTCCCTAGTATCAAGCAGGAACGATGAAGCTACCGGAGACTTGCAGTGCATTGCATTGCTCGAGCGACCAACATTTCACTGCGCAGGCTCGAGAGGACAAGGTATTGCTACAAGGTACCAGGATCCTCAACTATTGGGTGTCTCCGAGCCGCTCTCATAGGTTCCTTACCTCCATTTTCGCTTGTCAGGCAGCCCAACCGTTAGGTTTGAGGCATCGTGAGGTGGCTCGCATCGGCACGTCTCATTTTGCGCCAGGGCTTTTTCTGCGTTGTACCCCGGCCTTTCCCCTCCCGCTTCCCTCCGAATTTTTTTTTTCTCTGATCCTACTCGCAGTACTTGCATTCCCCTTCGTAGGCTGTCTTCTTTGCGAGAAAATCTCTCGGGCATCACATCGGGTCATCGAATTTTTTAAATGGACTCTGGTGGCCCCTTTACTCGCACTACTTACCGGCCAAGGCACGCCGTCTCCAACGGTCGATTTGAGCAGCCAACCGGACGCGACGTTCAGACACAGCACGGAGCTCCGCAAAAGGATCGCTAGCGATCTTCGGCCACTGAAGGTGCCCGCCCGCCACAGTGAATGGCCTTCTGTTGCACCATTCTTCTTGCGATCGAGAAAAACAAGATGACTTGTTCAAGGCTCTTCGCCTCGTTCATCGCAAAATGATCTTGTTGTGTATCCACTAATTGCCACGACGACTGAATCCTAGCCAAAGCCTCTGGGGCCGATTCTTCGCACCGCAGCGCCAAGGCCGCATTCAACATCGCATCTTTCATCTCCACCCCCCAATTTGAATCCCAACGTCATCCTACTCAAGTTCAAAGCGCAAGCGATTCGCTTCTCGAGGACTCATAAAATCTGAGCCCGCTCAACGCCACAGAACAACTCTCAACATGATTTTGCTATGAGGAGCGCCCGTCATGACCACCCCAATTAACGGAGCATTCCCGCCGCCCAAGCAAATTCGATTTGTCAACAACCAAGGCCAACCCCCGTCCAAGCGGCGGAGGATCAATGCAGCGTATGTTGTTCATTTTTTCTCTCTCTCACTTCTTGCACTCGGATTATTACACGATCCCTACCCCTCGGTCTCCGTTTACGCGGTTGCCTGTTTTACCTGTATCCCCTTTTTCGGCGTACCCATCTTCTCGGCACTAGAGGGCCTTTATAATACCGGGGATTCTCCCGTCATGCCAAGCTTAGATGTGATTCTTGGATGTGATTCTAAAACCGTGCCAGATGCTTGACATGCCGCAGGAGGAAAACCCGGTGTGCCGGGGAGAAACCAGACTGCTCAACCTGCAAGAAGAATGGGCACGTATGTTTGGGGTACACCGACCTTGTCGACAGGAAGAGGGAGGGGCGCGGGGATGACGAGTTTCTGTTGCTCAAAAATGAACCGGCCGACACGTCGGACCTGAACAATGGATCAGGCGCCGGCTATCTGGAAGAGGAGGGCAACGATGAGGAGAGGGGACGACCGCGATGGACGAGTAAGCCGGCCCCGCGCCACGCCGGCTTTGTCGAGGAAAACGCCATCACCAGGACCGTTTCGCGCGCCAGCACGACAGGAACGCCAAATCCGCCACGTGAATCCGGAAACGATTGGGAGCAGGATGGCAAGTCGCAGGAGCCGGCTATAACCCCAAGATGCTCCAACTTACCGCCGAATAGTTCTTACTCGGAGGACAGTCGGAGCACGAACAACCGTTCGCCCGTCCAACTGGAGCGCCACCGTGTGCCGTACTTTCGGTATTTCGGGCCCACCGCCATTGTTCCTGGTTTCAAGCAGATGGTGGTGAATGTGTATCGCGACAGCAGGCGCAAGAGCCGAGGCAGCTCCTTCTCGACAACCTCTCCAGGGTCAGTGTTGGGCTATGGGATCCATCACAACCACACCTCGAAACTCGAGACCACACTGGAGACACTAGAGGATCTACCCATCTACGATGTTAATAGTTCCGAGCCGGTTCATCCGCTGATAACCTCTCTCGTCGAGACCTTCTTTCTCCACCTCGGCTGCAACTACCGCTTCTTGCACAAAGATCGGTTCTTACCAATGCTGAAGGAGAAACGGATCGAGGCTATCCTTGTCGACGCCGTCTGCGCTCTGGCTGCCCGCTTCTCTGAACAGCCTATTCTCATAAACAACCACGATGGCAAGCTGAAACGGTCCGAATATGGTCACGTCTTCGCCCAGCGAGCGAAGGCTGCGGTCGTCGACACGTTCCCCTGCCCCTCGGTCGCTGCCGTTCAAGCCTGCCTGTTGATGGCGTACGAGGGGTTCGGTGCGGATCAGGATAGCGCGCTGTGGATGTATCTAGGCATTGCCATCAGGATGGCCGTTGACCTGGGGCTTCAAAAGATGGAGGGCGTCAAGTATCAGGGCGAGCGCGACCCCTGGTACACGAGGTACTGGAGCCACAAAAACACCGATGGAGCGGATGGGCCCGGCAACAAGAATAGCGAGGAGGAGAACCTCGGCGCCGAGGAGCAGCAACAAGTGGAACAGGAACGCATCGATACGTTCTGGTCCGTTTTCGTCCTGGACCGCGTCATTTCGTCAGGCACAGGCAGGCCTGTTACCTTCCGGGACGGCGATTATGAGCTCTCGCTTCCACCACCCACAATCGACCCCGTTTCCCATTGGCCTGACCCATTCCCTCCTTTTATCGAAATTATCCACTTGTACGGCCGCGCCTCCGACGTACTCAACAACATCCGAAATGCCAATGATCTTACCGAGGAGAAGATGTACAAACTCAGAATTATGGAGAGAGATCTTACAGCAATCTATCAGAAGCAGGATCAGCGACTTCACTTCAACGCTGTCAACTTCCGCGAATACGTCAATGCGAATCAAGGGACCACCTTCATCTTACTGCACTTCTGGTTCCATGCTTTGGTCATCATCCTTCACCAACCTACCTTGCTCACTCCGTTCCATAACCTGAGCCCGGCCCAACTGCTGGCTAATAACCCCGACCTACCGAACAGTCGCGAGCTGTCCATGTCAAGCGCCAAGACGATTGCCGATATCCTTGCCTTTGCCGAGTTGATCGACCCCAAAAGCTTGATTGGCAACCCGTTTACGACCCAGCCCATATACATTGCTGCGTGCGCCTTCCTCATGGAGTCGGTCGCGTACACGTCGCAGGCTCCATCGCGGGAGGCTTCAGCAACGCCGGATTTCAAAGCCGATCATTTCAGGTTACCGGCTGGGAAGTACGGGTCGACCCACGATGTACGCCCAATGAAACACTCACTGCTTGCATCTGCTGCCAACCAAAACTACCAACGCTGCTACAAGAGTCTCCAGCAACTAGAGCAATACTGGGGCGGCGTCGGATACATCCTCGCGGCCTTGGACCAGAAGTCGAAGGGCATCTGGGATTGTGAAACCTTTATCAATGAGGATATGGAAGCAATGAAGATGGCGCGGCAGGGCCCTCTGAGCCGTCTGCCCAAGTTCGAGAACCCCGATTCCCCGAACGTTCCGCCCATCGCGTACTCGCTTACTGGCACCACGAACTCGCCCAATTCAAATCTTACGGTCCTCTTCCAGGGCAGTCTCGCAGCGCAGCCAGGGGCTCCTGGTTCTGGTCTCACTGCTCCGGTACCACCACAACCATCCTCTGTCCCGGTATCTGCAGCAACCCCTCCGGGCAATATGATTTACGACCCCATTCGGCAGAGCCTTCCCGAATCTCCCCCGGCGTTTTCCCCAACATATTTACAGCCCAACATCTCAGCCGTGCGCTATCAACCTCGCCAGTCCAAAACACACCGGCTTTCCGACTCGTCATCCATGAGAAAGCCGATGTTAAAGTACGAGTCTGCGTCGCCCGCCAACCTAGACCCAAGCACTTCGAGGCAAGACGTTAAACCGCACATGTATGGGCCTCGAGCCAACAACGGCCCCCTGAATCAGCCGTCTTATAACCACTCGGCGCCAATTCACACGGCGTACGACGCCATGCCCAATGACCGCTCACCCGCCAGCACGCCAACGGATCCTGGCATAGCCCAGCAGCTTGCCCCACAGAGCCACAGTCACGCTCAAAGTCAGGGCACTAATCACAACCAAGGCAATAACGTCGATCCCAGTCACCAGAGCAATAGCTACGAGGCAGATTTTGCGCAAAGTGGCCTCGTGTCCGGGTCATACTCGTACATGGGCTTGAACCCATTCAACGACACCATCACGTTCAACAGCCAAGAAGTCAACTTTGACATGCTCGGTCTGCAGGGCGAGATGATGCCCCCTTGGCTCGAGATTTTACCAGGGGATGTTCTCGGCGGATTGTTTGAAGGCGGGGGAATGGGGGGAAATCAACAGATGGGGTGATTCTCCTCCGTCGTCGGGGCCGAGCCCGGAGCAAGCACGCGTTTACATGATTCTTAAATTCCTTTTGAAAGAGGGAGTGGGTTGGTTGGTTCTGACTGCATTTGGCGGCATTTTGTTTTCCACTTTATCCTGATGATATTTTCGAAACTTTCTGTGGCACTGCCAATTTTACTTTTCTTTCCTCTGTTTTCTTATTATCTTCTTTACTGAGACTAGGAAGCATGGCGGTTGAGTGGTTGGTGCTTCTTTGTTATCATACACATGTTTGCGTAATGTGCGAAGAATGCAACATACGGGTCTCTGGCGCATGGTAAGGATGGGAGGAAAGGCAGGGAAAGGGAATCAACAAATGACGAGAAACTCGAAAGAGGGAGAGCTGGGTTTGTTTCTCAGTTTGGTTGCGCACGATTTCTGTTCTATCTTGATACCTACATGATCTTGTGATGGAAGTGGCTAAGATTCAACAGGCTGCGAGTTCAGCGCGGCCTGGTGTCATCAACTTGGTATCAGCATGATAATTGCGACCATTATGCCTTATGACCGTTTGGCCGGTGGTGGGAGGAGGTATTGCTACATCCAAGGCGACGATAGCCCGGCTCTTTCTCAAGTGCACGAATTCATTATCATGACCTTTCCACCGTTGAGACCAGCATCAAAAGAGTCAACGATGGCATGAGGTAGCCGGTGACACCCGTCTTTTCAAGATGATATTAGAGATTAGGTCGGACACGCGTCACGAGAATGAAAGGTAGTACGATCCTCAGATATTTGAGATGTCTTATGTACATGGCTTGAGGAAAGCCAGCGGTATATATACGCAAATACAATGCTAAAACTTTCGAAATAAAAACAAATATCGAACTTCAACCCAGTTTGGTCAAGCTTTCACCGTCTATTATACGGATTCCACCCTCAACGCAGCAAAACTCATTTGTCAACAATCAGGTACCCTCCACGTAATCATCACATAGTCATTACCTATTACCACTCCATTCGAAGTGCCTTGGTCGTCTTTTCAAAGCTGCGCCTGCGTCTCCCCCAGTTTCTTGGTGCAAAAGGCGCCAAAGTAGCGGTTGAGCGCGTCAACGGTGGCGCTGCCCTCTTCGAGGGCGACGACGACGCCGACATAGCCGTCGGGCCGCACGACAACGACGCCGCCGCGCTCCTCGTCGAGACCCATCTTGGCATGAGCGCAGGCCTGGGCGTCGGGTACGCGCCGGTCCCAGCGGTCGTCGGCGTAGACATGGTCACGGTACCGGGCCAGCAGCGGGGGCAGGTCACGCGAAATCTCGACGGCGGCCCGCGGCGCCGCAAAGACGGTGCAGACGGTGAAGAAGGGCGAGTGCGGGTTGTGGCGCTCGTGGTGGCTGATGCGCTCACGATCCGCATCCGGGTAGGCGTAAGCCGAGTAGAACGAGTTCTTTTTGGTCAGGTTGGAAGCGAAGTCGCGCAAGGCTTGGGCGGTGATGGTGGGCACGCCGGCAAAGATGAAGATGCGGAAGGAGCCGTTGAGGGGAACTTCTTGCTCGAGGTGGACGACGTTGGCATCGACGACGCGGGTCACGTCGGCGTTGATGAAGAGGCGGCCTGGGACAAGCTTCGTGTTCTTGGGGTGGACGACGTGAGACTGAGCTGGGTGAGAGGGAGACCAGTTAATGGCGTTGGCCTGGTAGAAGACGCCGTAGCCGCTAGTAAATTCGCACGACTCTTTGAAGGTCTTGATGAATTCGTTTTCTTCGCCGCCAATGTTGTTGTTGTTGTTGCCCTTGTCGGCCTGAGCAGAGGCAGCGGCGACCTCATTTGCCGCTGGCGGGCGTTGTGAGAAAAGCTTAGCGTACTTGTTGTCAAATGCAAGCAGGTTTTCGGCGACGGTCTTGCGCTCAGGCTCGTACGTCTCGAGCAAGTTGCGGTTAGCGAAGCCGGCCTCCACGGCGTGAATCTTCCAGGCCAGGTTCAGCGCATCCAAGAAAGCCGTGTTCATGCCCTGACCGGCTTTGGGCTGTGCACATGTTAGTTAGATCGTTCTGAAGCGGCCCTGGCCGGAGAACGTACACTATGCGTGTGGCAGGCATCACCACCAAGGAACACCCGGTGATCCAGGGTGTACTTGTCGGAAATTCCCTGACCGATAGGGTAAACCGAGTACCATTCTACCCTCTCCCACTCGATGGAGTATGGCTGCAGAATGCGCTTGGCGGAAGCCTGTACTTCCTCGGCTGTTGCCGTCTTCCGGGGGTTGAAGTCGGGGTCGCTGGATGACGCAATCTGGATGTAGAGGCGGACCATGTTGTTCTCACGGGGAATGACCATAATGGAACCGTTCTCAGAGTGAATCGTGCATTTCATCTGTAAGCTTGTCAGTATGAGGCATAGTATCGGCCGCACATAGAGCCGACATACCTTGATATCGGGGAAATCGGTCTTCACAACGCCGTCCATGACTCCCCACACATAGGCGATAGGGTCTTTGTGTTTAATGCCAATCTTCAACTGGTCACGAATGAATGACCGAGCACCCTCGCCACCAAATAGGTACTTGGCCTTAACGGTTTCCTTGAAAGTGCCATCGACGTGCTCTAGATCGACGGTAACGGGGTACTCGGGATCCTCTTTCTCGTTTGAAGTGAAGCCCTTGATGGTCCAGGGCCGCTGAATACTGACGCCATTCTTCTCGAGATCGCCAATGAAGACGCGCTCGATCAGACCCTGGTGAAGAAGGGTGGTGAAGGGGTATCTGGCGTCAATGAAGCTGGGGCAGCTGGCCCAGGTACCGGTTCGTACGATTCCCTTGCCGGCCTTTGGCGGGTCCCAAAAGGCGACCTCGTAGACGCGAGCGGGCTTGTGGGCCATGATGGCGGACTTGAGCCCCATGTTCCGGAGCAGGTCGAGCGACCGGGGCTGGATACCGTCGGCCCTGCCGGTGGGGGTCGGCTCCGGCCTGTTGTCGATATGCTTGATCTTGTAACCCCATCTTGCTAGGCAGGTCGACAGCATCAAGCCGACGGGCCCGGCGCCAACAATGACTGTCGCAAATGTCAATTCTGGGTTGCTATCAAACTGACCTATCAGGGCTTACCAATGTCATAGTGGTTAACACTCGGGTGCCTCTTCGCTTGGGCAGCCATGGCTCTTTTGAAATGCGAAACGAGAAATGCAAACAACAGGCGCGCTGGGTATCTCAAATGAAAAAGGAATGGGGCTTGAACGACTTGTGAGTGAGAGCAAGCTGGTCAACTGACAGTTTGGGGGACGGGACAAGATATTTGAGTATTCGAGAAGCTCCCGAGAAACCGGGATCCGGGATGCCGGATTCAGATCCGAATACAGTAAACTACGGAGAAGGCACGAGGAAAGCGATCAATCACATCGCCAGTTTGCGAGAGGTGTTCAGGATGGGACTACTTAGAGCGCGGCAAGCGGTTCGGGAAAATCCAGGACCGGAGTCTGACTCGGCGTGAGATAGAGAGCGAGGGCGAAGAGCACGTCAACTCGGGCCAGTTGGCAGCCAAAGTGCGCCCCGGCAAGGCGGGCGGCTGAAGACGAGTGATGGAGAGACAACAAGGAACCCACTGGGAGCCTGACAGGACCCTCGTTCTCGCAACACTTTAGCCCCGTGTGGAGATTGTGGGCATATTGTCGGGCGCCAGACTCGCCCATGAGCTGGACCTCCCTGGGTACAGGAGTGGCGCGAGGGGTGAGGGGGCCGTCGGGACTTAAACACGGGAATGAACAGCGGGGCCGTTGTGGGGTTGCCACGGCTGCGATGGTCGGGAATGGAGAACAGCTTGGACCCGGTTTTTCGTCCGCTGAACTTCGTCCCGACTCCACCGAGAGCCGACGAACAACTGCAGCGATCTTTGGGAGGGTTGATGCCAAATGTCATTGGGCCGGCTCAGAGCGACCCTGCATCATGGAGCCGTAGCGCAGCCGCAACCGCCAGCCGGGACACTCGCCAGTGGGGTGTAGGACATCGTTTTGTTGGTTCCCTCGACTGATGGAAGCCGTTTGCGTGGCCGGACTCCCAAGCCCGTGGCTAGAGCCGCATGGTAACAACAAGCGGCTACGCTAGGCCGTCGAGCCCCTGACCGCGTGCATTGTCGACGTCGTTTATGGCAAAAGCGAAGAGTCGCGTGTTGAAGAATCGTGGCATTGACTGGTTCCATGACCTCAATTGCTTCCATCTCGGCATCGTAGACGACGGAGGATCTTGTTTCTTCTGTTTAACTCCACACCATCCGCCGCCATCATTGTACGATGTTTATGGGAGCGACCTCCGCCGTGTCTTCCCCCCTGGCAGGCTGTCAAGTGGTACTTCATTATCGTCTTGCCCCCAAAACGAGTCGGTAATGGGCTGGATCACTTGAGGCTGCGTTGAACAGGCGGTGCCGGATATGGCGAGTACGATGGCCTGGTTGGTAGCAAACTGTGCCGTGCAATACCACCCGAGGAAAGACCGGTCATGCTTTGGATTCCCGGTGACGGTGTTATCGTAGGAGGTCTGCCGGCCTTTTGGTAGAAGACTGAGCGGAAAGACTACGTGGTAGTCGATCGCCATATTAGCTGAGGCAGCCGCAGCTGTGGTTTGTATGTGCGACGTACCTCAAGAATTGAGTTTCACGTAAGAGATACTGGCCGCTCCTGTCGTGTTAGATAACCAGTGTCCGAAACCTGGCTGACTATCGACTTGGCCTCGCCATGATGGCTATTTTAGCTCGGTGTCTCGCCTCAGTTCTTGAGCACAGAATGAGCCAGGCTGAGGAAAGCTCCATCCAGCGCTGCTATTGATGTTTTCCATCAGTAGACTGAAGTCATCATCGAATTTTCGTTGTTGCTACGCACAACTGAGTGCCGTGCCGCCAATGCGTGGGTCATTTTTGTACTCGAAAATCGAATATTGAGGCTGCATGGTGTGTGTGAACGGAGGTCAAGGGCAATGCTGCTTGGGCTTGATCGTTCCTTCTTCTTTATGCCAGCACCAACACAACCCACTTCCCTTCAGCTACTAAAGCTTATCGCATGTGGGTTCTTTCATCAAAGAACATGTTTGAGCTTGTGTTTTCATAGTTAGGTGTGAAAAGCAGCTACCTGGGGTCGGATGAAGGAACGGCCTAACCCCATGGGAAACACTGTTTCCATGGCGCTTCGTCCGTCCACATTCACATCACGCTGCTGGTTCAACAGAGCTCGTATCAAGACAAAAACCTTCAGTGGTGACATGATGCTTAACTGTCCGATCACTCCGTTCGCCGAGATGTTGAGCATATTCTCTTGAGCGCCGAGAGAAAGGGCACAGCAGCCCGGACGATCCCATCTTTCCTTGATGTGGCCCACGGCACCATTGTCTGAAAACCTCTCAATGCAGATATCGCACCATCTCTGCTAGCACTTTACCTGCGCGACGTTGTTCTCTTCGTTTACTCTGCAGAAGACCACTCGCAGGTCCGTAAGCACATCAGCCAATGCGTGCTTGGCTCAACAAAGCGTCGTTGCTGGTGCAAAAATCACTTTCTTGTCTCTGTTTTTATCGTGGGATCACTTGAGGCCTCGTGTGATAGGCTGTCCAGCAGAAAGGTACCAGCATGGACCGCGACGACCCACGCCAGTCTATCCATGAGATTAGCCTTGCGAGGCGGATGGTCATGTCACCGGGTAGGGCCGAGATGGTGACGGTAAGCAGCCCTAGTTTGCGAGACGGCAGCTTTTCGCCGCAGGAATTTGTTTCGACGGAAACCGGTGACCACTTTGGGTCCAAACAATACCACTACGATGAAATCGAGAGTGAGTCTATCTCTGTGTCTCGTTGTGCTGGCTTTTCTGGCTCAACGTTTGTCTTAGGTTATTTGCGGCAGATAGGAGTTGATGATTCGGCCAGTTCGGTTCCGCAGGCACAGAACTCTCGACCGCGGGTGGCATTCAAAGAAGAAAACGACGACTGGTCAATGTCCCCCGGCCCTGATTGCCTGCACGAGCGTCCCTGCGGTCACAAGTTGGACCCCGGCGTCATGTTTAAGCTGGACGGCTCTGACTCGAGTGAGAATAAGATGCTCGAAACCCTCAGCGGCACAAAAGGTACGGAACAAATGGCCTCTAAACCGACAACCCCACTCTTTGAGACATCGAGTTTTGGCTCTCTGTGTGTTGAAACCGGAGAGGGCACGAGGAGCCACACGAGCTCTGAGCTTCCGAGCATTGTTGGGCCCTTTGTGCTCGAGTCGATTTCAAGCGGGAACCCTGCTGCTGAGATTCGTGAGTATTGTTGATCTCTTTCCAGGCCTGCCATTCCGATTCATTCTCTGAAAGAAAGCTATCTGATTGTTCAGAAACTGACTGGAAGGTCAGCTGTAGCCACTAGTTCTGACTTCATGCCGGCTCAAGTTGTAGGTGAAACCAAGTCGTCGCGAGCTCTGCGTGAGTGCCAACCTTACTTCTGCACACCCTTAACTTACCTCACTGAACAACTTGGCGTATAGAGAAAGAATACCATGAGCTCCGTACGGCGGACTGGGTTATGAGCCTTCCTCCTGGGGTCAATAGTGTTCCTGGTCACGCCCCGCCTTTGCCTGTAAGTCTTTCCTCCCAACTACCTGCGCTTCCCACACATTTCATCAACCTTCTCGCACTAGGCTCTCAAAAATCACGACTCCGCTGGTCTCGAAACTATGGCCACTTCGCGTCAGCATCCGGGCGAATCCGCACTTCGAGGAAATCTCGTTTTTTTGTCCAGACCCTCTCTGGAGTCCTCGCCATCGACCCGGTGCAAACAAGAATCTCGAGGTGTATACCTCCAGCTAAGCTTGACCGACTCGCAAATGGATAAACTGGCAGCAGTGTGAGTACCTCCCATTCATGGACGAGTTCACTGCCTGACCTCTTCCAGGTTGTCCTCCGAGGACAACAGTGCACTGTCGCTTCCTCGAGGTCGGTTCAGCAACGTAGAACAAAATGCCTATAATGTGGCCGATACGAATATCGAGGATATATCGCCGAAAGGGCGGTCTCGCTCGCCGGCAACGATGTACCAATCAACCAACACACCTCCTTGTTGGCGTATTCAGTCGCCCGTCAAACACAAGGTCTGTGATACCCCTGAGAGCCAACGCACCCACCAGGGTATACAGACCAGCGGTAGAAGTGTGTCGCCCATCAAAGTACAAGAGGTTCGGTTCGGCAGAATTGCCCCGACGATCCATGAGTCGCCGAATCGGTCTGGCGGACGCAGCATCAAGAGCCCTCCTGCTCTCATTGACACAGACCTTGCTCAAGCCCACGCTCAAATGGTCGCCTTGCGTCTCGGCAGACAGCCTGCAGTCGTCGTTCATAACCCGCCTGAACGGGCCCCTTCGCCCGCTCGCCTGCCCACCCAGTATGATATGGCCGAAGACTCTGCTTCCTCGTACTACTCCCAGGATTCCTCTAGAGAACGTCACCCCCCTACAATCAATCCACTCCGGATTCGAAGGGAAGGTGGTACCCGACATCTCAACATTCTGCAAGAATACACTGACAAAAGAAACTCGGTTCGTGGTTCGGATAATGGTTCGGAGAAGTTAAACAAACGTGCCACTCTGAAGGAATCAGCGAGCGGCCCAGAGCTGGCGTACACCCAGTTGGCCACCTTTTTACCCCAGGAAGTCCCGACTGCCAGAAAGACATTCAAGCCTCTGGTTGGAGAGGGCGGCTGGTTCGAAAACACGTCGAATCTTGAGCAGAGTGAATCTCCAAACCAGGGCGGGAGTTTCATTGGCAGCATTGTCAAGAAGGCAAAGGAATTTGCAGGTAACTCACCGATTTTTGCTGAACCCATCACTGACGCTTTTTCAGATTGAAGCCAACCAGGACAACCGCGCGCAGCGGAAGTCGCGCGAGTTGGACAAGAGCCGGTCAACCTCGCGGCAGCTGGCCATCTCGCTCAGCCCTCGCGAGCAGGCCCTCCTCTATTGCGAGCTCGAGTACATCCTCGCAACGGCACTCAATGACTACATAACTGCGCAGTTCAACGCCGGCAGGCTGGAGGCGGACCGCCTGAAGAAGACGGCGGAGGACTGGCAACGCAAAGGGCGACCCAGGGTGGTCGGGTTCCGGTATGACATGGAGACGCAGCTGGATCTGGTGCGCGCGCATGTGCACGACTTCAAGTTCTACTCGCGTGTCGCCGCCACCACGGCCATTTTAGGCATCATTGACACGGCCAAATCCAACGCTCGCGTGTTGCATATCCGCACTTTTTGCCAACCCGACACCGTCATTGCCAAGCAGCTGCTCGATTCGCAGAGCCTCTTCAACATACTGGGCTGCCCGGAAGAGCAGCAGATCAAGCTGGCGGAGATCATAGCCTTTTTCAAGGCTGCCATCGAGCGGCGCCGGCTCCATTCCCTGCACCAGCATCAGCTCCAGCAACAGCAACAGCAGCAGCAGCACAACCAACCCCACTACCAACAGCAGCAGGGGAATGGTCTGGCTGCAGCTGCCACCTTACCGATGCATAAGAGCAGAAGCCCGAGGCAGAGCGGTGGTGATGATTATTGGTGACGAACAACTGCTGCTGCGACTGCTGCTGCCGCGGGCCATATGAGTGGCAGCAACAACATGCAGAGCGCCTACGGCATGGATCCTGCTGACTACGGCACCTTCATTGAGTAGTATCGCTCAGGTCGCATTGTCGAGGGTGTGCTTCAGAGGTGTTACAGATTATGATTTCCTAGGGTTTTTTTTTTTTTGTTTCGGTTTGTCTACTAAGTCGTTCATCGGATACAAGGCTCCTCTTGCGGTTCATCACGACGGCCTCGGCTTTCTCTCGAATTTTTATCCCGGCAGCCTGCTGAGAAAGTTTAAACACACTTGGCGCGCTTCTTCCCTCAGAGGGAGGTCCCTATGCAGTTTCACCGCCCCCCAAACCACAATCCATTCCTGGCGTTTCTCTGGTATGGTCGGTATGGATGATACTCTCTCGATTTAAATTGTTGGGATGGGCTTTGCGGGATACCAAAAGCCGGGGATACTGCGGAGTTTGGGGTAGATATAACATCTTGCTTGACATGTAGGCAAAGGGAATAATCAAATGGAGCTCAGGAGAGATGGTGTGGCATTTATTGATTATTCCCGAGAGTCTGAATATTGTCCAGTGTTGCAGTTCCTCTTTATTGCACGTATGTCATAATGAAAGCAAAGCGGCACCCAGGATGGTGGCACCGGCCGCATGATTGCAACGACTCCTTGAAATTGCCCCTAACTCATCAGCAAGTCGTACGCTCAGGCTCACTCCGATTCTCCAAAATATGAAAGGTCATACAGTCATTACAAGTCGTTATTGCCACCCTAACCAACCCACCCAAAGCCCACGGCCTGAAGCTAAGCTCCATCAGACGATTCCGACACCAAGTGTATACTTCAATATTCACTCCCCCCGCCCCCCCTCCTTTCCCTCTTCTTCCCCCAGAGAAGGAAAAAAAAATGCTAGATTTTTGCTCGCTACCGTCTTACCCCTCCTTCATCCTTATTTATACCTCCCCCCGACGTCCTTGTAACCTCCGCCACCACCACTGTACATTTCCTTCTCTAGGCCCCTCTCGACTGCCCTCCCCTCCTCCAACCGCTTCTCAATGGCGTTGGCCCCGAGCCCGCCGACGGCGGCGCCCACCACGGTGGAGATGAGATGCTGGTGGTGGTTTCGATCTCTTTCCCTCCCTTTCCCCCTCCCGTTCCCGTGTGCGGTTCCTTTCTTAGAAGAGGAAGAAGAGGAGGCAACGGCCTCGCTAGCCTCGCGGGCGGCGAGGCCGCCGACGATGGCACCCAGCACGCCGACGCCGAGACCCGAAGTAGACGGGGTGAAATTGGATGAGAGCAGGTCGCGGGCCTTGTCGCCGAGGCGGCGCGGCGGCGAGCGGTTGTCCACAGAGCGGTGATGACGGTGGTTGCGGTTGCGATTGTCGTCGTCGTAGTAGTAGTCGGAGTCGTCGTCCGAGTAGGCCGGCCGCCCGTGTCTGTCATCTCTGCCGCGGTCGCGGCCCCGCCGCCGGGCGAGGACGGTAGAATCGGTCGTTGGGGTTGTGGTGGTGGTCGTGCCGAAGGTGTCTGTTGTTGTGGGATCCGTGGAGCGCGAGGGGCGTGTTCCCGGGCCTGGACCCGCCGCCGCCGGCCCGGGTCCGGGTGGTGGGTAGAAGGGGGTGTGAGGCTCGTACTCGAAGCGCGGGCGGCGATCGTAGGCGTCATCTGGGGAGATGTCACGGTTGCCAGGGCGAGGGCCCGGAGTCGGAGAGCGTCGCCGAGGAGAGCGGTGGCGGTACCGGGGGGCGTAGTCGTCGGATATGTCCGAATCAGAGCGGAAGCGCGGCATGTTGGGTGGTCTTTTCTTACAGCAAAGGGGCGCTGGTTGCTTGCAAGTATTTGCTGGGTAGGCGGATCGAACGAAGACTGCTTGGTGCGGGAATGATTTTTATAAAGCCTGTTAGTCCAGCCGTCTATAATCGCCCGATTATCTCGTATGTTTGGGAAATGAGGCTGAGCCTGGCGCCCCGAAACTACCAGTCTCTGGAAGCGACCAAGGTTGGTTGGTCTTTATCGAAGCTGGGCAGACGTATCCGATGTGCAATAAGGCGACGTGATACAAGGCTCTAGGAATGCAGTGGTTGAGGCGATGAGACCAATGCTGTGCGCAACTGCCACATGCGTCGTACTGGGGCCACACGCGATGTATTGGATTTCGATGGGCGAGGCTCTAGATATTCTCAACTATCTCCACTTGTACCGCAGGCTCTTGGTGAGAAAGAGAGGTCTTTTCAACTGACATCCTACTCGTAGGGCAGCTTACAATAGGTGGTTGATTGCAGGCACCGGGTGCTGACGTTGACTTGCGGGATAGGATAGAGGCTTTAGAAAAAGCGATGATGTCACCGACCAAGGCGGGATATGACCTGCAGCTATTCTTGATCCTTGCGTTTGGCATGCCATATCGGGCCAGGGATTGCGCCGCTGGGGTAATTCGATGGTCATTCAACTCTCAAGCTTTCGCTTTCTCCACATCTTGGCCGCAACGTTCTTTAGAATTGAATTTCGCGAAAATAGTAGCGGCGTTGGCTTGGGTAAGGAGGAGAAAAGGAAGTCGGGGCTTGAAGATTAGTTAATATTAGACACTAAAGAGTAGATAAATTGATGCGCCTCCTTCGCATGGTGTCACAATCGTGACCCGAGAAGCATTTGAGTGACTTGCTATAGCGAGGTCGTCATTCAACGGCTCGGCGAATACGTCAGGACATAAGGGAGATCCGTTGCGTCCTCGCTGCCTGCCAAACGAATGACCGATCCGCCGCCTATCGACCTGGCGCTCGAATTCGAGCTAGGCCACTGGTTGTCCGGGTATGGCCGTCTGGTGTGCGCAAAGCTCTCCGAGCTGGATGCCCCCGAAAACCCACTATGTCGGCTCTGAGGCGTCGTCGGCGCGGTTTGGAAATGCCGGGTATTCGTCGACGAGGTGCGCACGCCGCGTTTCCGCCGGAACCGCTGCCCCCGCGCTGAGCTGACCGTGCTCGAGCTAGTGCTGTGAGCGAAGCTGTCGCCGTCATTGATGGGATGCTGTTGCAAACCCAGCCCTCGCGGCGTGCCGGTGCTCGACGGGCTGGTCCCCCGTGGCGCGTCGTTGTCAATGTCGCTTTCCGACCGTGCTACCGCGCCCGACGACCCGTCGCCTTCGTCGCTATCCCCGTATCTAGCTAGCATGGCTGGGCTAAGGGGGTGCATGTTGTGTAATATCTCCGCGAAGAGGTGCATCAGGCTACGAAACTGCTCGTTGGACTGCGGCCGTCCAGAGTAGCGGGCGGCCTCATACCTAGTAAGAAACTCGTTGGTTGTTGGTAGCGGCGCGAGGACGGCTAGTTCGGTTAGGTACGTCAGGTATTCCCGTAGTCCCATGGAGTCGGGCTTTTGCAGGAGAGCGACGGCGTCCGGATCTAGGATCGGCGGCTCGGCGTTGGATTCCGGGTCCGGAGGGGCGAGGGTGATGGCCTTCGCCTCGATCAAATTCGGCAGTTCCGCGACGACAGTGTCATACTGCAGGTTGGGCAGGTCGTGCGACGTCGGCGACGCCCAGCCGGGGTGTTCGATGTCGGCCCATACGGGCTTTTGCTGCGAGAGTCCACCGGCTTTGGCCCTGTCGGGTGGCGCGCTCGTACCGGAACCCCCAAAATCCTGCCTAACCTCCCCACGGCTGCAGCCAGGCTCATGATCAGGAACCACAAGCGGTACCCGCGGCCTAGCGTCGTACGCGATGGCGGCGCTCCTGCCCAGCCCCTCGACGATCATCTGGCGCACGTCGGGCGGGACGTCGCCCTTCTCTATGGGCACCCATGACTTGGGGATGGATGCAAGCACGGAGCGGCTGATATAGAGGCGGGTGGCGTAGATGAAGGCGACGACCAGAATGGTGGCTATGTAGCACACAAGGACGACGAGAATGTCCCACTTCCGACTGCGTGCCGCGCCCTGCTGGATCAGGTCGATCGGAGTGACGACGAGGAAGGCGAACAGGACCAGGTAGAGAAAGTAGTAGAGAAAGTTGTAGACGATGAGGAAGAGGAGGGATGCGGCCGACATGGTGGTCCGAGGAGGAGGCATCAATTCACTTCTCCCAAGTAGTCCTCAGTGGATGTGAGCTCAAGGACCACTCCTCGCTGCTACTGCTGCGCTGAGACGCGAGTCGGGCGGCAATTGGAGGCTCTCGTTGGTCATTGCTGCGCCGATTTCTCGTTGTACATTGTTGAGAAGAATAGCTACGTGCGCTTGGTGTTAGTCTTGCGGCATGGCCGCATTGCCTCCAAATAGTGGCCTGGAAGGGTTGGGGAAGTTGGGGAAGTAGTGGAGGGCGGGAAACTGCTGTGCAGATGCTGCATGGAGCTCGAAAGCGATTAAGCATGTGGAACGCCAAGCCACACTCATAGCAACTTTGCACACGAGCAATGTCATCTGTTCTGCCGGCCTTTACCGCCATTTCCCAAGGATGCGACTTCAGCATTAAAAGAGAAGACAACATCGGAAGAGCAGAGCCGCCAACCCTGGCCGCCGATATTTTGGATTCAACCGTAACTTGGTGTACGGGAAGTTAGCTTCATTCTATCACGAAACAGAAATTCAGTATCCCATTAGTCACGATTTTGATGCGCCGCCAAGTGACCGAAAACCCGCGCCATCTATGATACACACGTACATTGAGGCCCTACTACTTTCCTTTGTAAAAGAGAGGAAAGAGCTCTACCTCCCGCCCCTACCATTCCCAACCTCTTCCATCTCCGCCTCACCCCTAACTATCCCCGCCGCCTCTCTCGCCAGCCTCATATCTCCCAGACTAAGCCGTAGATCCCTCGCGTACGGCCCGAACGCCTCCACCAACCGGCGCAGCGCGTCCCTGACCGCTTCCAACACTTCGTCCACCTCGGGGCAGTCCCTCACGCCCTCAACGTCGGTCCAGTGCACCCCCAGCGCGCCCCCCGTGTCCTCACCGATGCCGCGGAACCTTTCCAGCCGGCGTACCAGGCCCGTCAGCGCCCGGATCAATGCCGCCACGTCGCGCTGCACGTGCCCGTACTTATCCTCACGCAGCGAGTTTTCCGCCAGCCCAGCCAGCGCGCACGCTGCGTTGATGTACAGGCTCGGCTCGCCGTATGGGTCACCGAGCACGGCATGCGCCAACCGCCGCCGGTAAGGCTGCCGGAAGGGAAAACCGACGGCCGAGTGGAGGACCCGGAGGGCGGCATCCCGGAAGAGGCCTTGTGTGTCGTCGGTACCCGTCGCCTCCTTTTGCATCTTGAGGAGCTGTTGCTTGGCCGAGTCGACCGCCTTCTTGGCGGCCGGGCTGAGCTGTGAGCCCTGGCCCGGGGAGAGGGTCGCCTGGTTGACGGCTTTTTCCACCTGGTTGCGGAGACCCTTGCGTTGCGGGAGGGGTTGGAAGATTGGTTCTTCCCGTGGAGGATCGGTGGTGTGGACCTTCTGTTGCTCCGCGGCCGCATCGGCTGCGGAGGCAGCTGGGGGCGCGGGTGGCGCGATGTAGGCGTCCATGTTCGTTTCCATAGACTTCAGAACCTCGAGGCAGATTTTGTAGACCTGCGACCACATGGGCCCGTCCTTGCGGTCGATATCCTCATAGATGGCTTTGCGGCGGTCGGGAAAGTCGCGGGCAATGAATGCCAGTTCCCACATGGCAAAACACTGAAAGTCGTTAGAAAGAATAACCAGGGAAAAAAAAAATAAAAGGCGCTGATGGGATAGCTTACCTTAATGGAAAGTTTCTTATTCTTCAACCCGTTAAGAAGGCTGCCATTCGGATCTTTCGAGTCTGACGTCAACGGCCTTCCGTTCTTCAGCGGGTACTTAACCAGGAAAAGCGAGAATGCCGTGTTGGCGGCGTTCCAGGCAAACATGAGCAGCAGGCTCACGAGAAAGCAGCGGAACAAAGTTGGGATGGAAAAGGGAAGCGAAGAGGGAAGCATGTTGCTCCTTGGGAGGTTGTAGAGGGGCCGCAGGAAGACCAAGGTCGTTCTCCAGATCGGACCACGCACAGTAATCGGGTAGATGACAACGCTGATCATTAAACCGGTGGCTGCCTGGTTGATGGTCGACACCAGCATGGCGGGGAGCTGGTCCCTGAATCGGCGCATCTGAAGGGCCGCATCTCCTTCCTCGGGCTTCTTGCTCCCATTCTGCGGCCTCGCCACGCCCAAAGACAGCCGATCAACATCCTTGTAGAGATGCCGCACTGCCTGGTAGACTCCAAGCAGAACGAGATGGGATATCAGGAAGAGCGGCTTCTCGTTCAATCTCGCCCTGTCCGCGCTGAAGTAGGTGATAAACTCGAATCCCGACTTGTCGGACAGCGACCAGAGGTAGATGAAGCTGAAGATGAACGCTGACAACGTGTAGGTGAGGAGAGTCTCAACAGTTTCAAGTTTGGGTGCGTAGCGCAAGAACGTGTGGAAGCCCGAGTCAGAGGTGCGCAGGCCGGGGTGGTATTGCGAGATTCGGAGGATGATTATGAGGATGCCGCAAAAGAAGAAAGAGACGGCACGGAAGCCTGTCGGACCCAGGGGAAACCAAGACCAAAACCCTGCATTACGGAGAGTTAGGAAGATGGTTCAAAAGACCATGGGCATGGACGCGGGGAGTCGAGCTTACATGAGCTCCAATTCGCCAAGAGGAGAGCTTGGAGGTATGCGATGGCCAGCACACACAGGCTCGCCGTTGCAAAGCGCCGCTGCAGCGCGGGCTGCAGGAAATCCTTATACGGTGACCTCCTGACTGTAGCTGCCGCCATTGCTGCTGCGCATCGTCCGGCAGTCTTGCTCGGTGGTGATGGCGGATTGAAAGTGCAACGCTGGTTGGAGGTCGGTTTGTAAATAAAAAAAGCTGTCTTTGTATTGGAGCCGTGGAGCCCACCAGCAGTTGCAACGGGTGATGGCAGAGGCCTGACGCGAAGAAACAGGCAGGCCCGCAAGGAGCCTTCTGATTGGTTCAGGTCCCCATTACGTAGATGTGGGCCTCTGCCATGGCCAGGGATGTTCGGGGCTTGTCACAGGACCCTCCAGGCGACCAACCTCTCAACACCGACAGAACGGCGAACCGTCCAACTCTCAATCCAGAACGCAGCAACCACCGCGCTCAGCCGCATCGCTCATTTACTGCATTTACGGTACACCGTCAATCACTACATAGTAACCGAAAACATCGAGTCCGCTGCGGGGCATGTCGTTCGATCAGCTCTCGTCGCTTGAGGCGGGGCGCCGCCGAGGCACCCCCGGCTACAGCGATGATCCAGATTTCCAGCGGCTCTCGCAGGATTTGATGAACAAGCTGTTCAGGCTTAACGGCAACAATCAGCGGCTGAGCGGGGAAGTCGGCCACCTGGGGACACGGCGCGACACGCCACGGGTGCGGGAGCGGGTGCACGAGCTGATTGAGGAGTCGCGCAACACCTTTAAAGAAGTGGGCGAGGGTGTCAAGAAGATCCAGACGTGGGAGGATGTGACGGTATGCCACAGCTCTCATATTTCTCCCTCTTGGGATTGCTAGGCCCATTTGCTAACGTAGTATACAGCCAACACAAAAATACATGCAACAAAAGCTCTCGCGCGAGTTTCAATCCTCACTCTCTGAGTTCCAATCGCTCCAGCGGCAAGCCCTCGAGAAGCAGAAGGCCTCCGTCTCAGCCGCCCGCGCGGCAGTCGACCACGACGCCGAAGCGACCGGCGGCGGCGGTCCGGCGAGCCCGCAGCTCCTCCAGGACCAGCAGCAGGAATTAGAGCGGCTGGCGCCGCAGGATGAGGTCGACTTCCAAGAGGCACTCATCATCGAGCGCGAGGAGGAGATCCGCAACATCGAGCAGGGCGTGGGCGACCTCAACGTGCTGTTCCAACAGGTCGCTCAGATTGTAACGGAGCAGGGTGAGGTTCTTGACACCATCGTCAACAACGTCGAGAATGTGCGGGACGACACGCGCGGCGCCGACCGCGAGCTCAGGAGTGCCGCGAGGTACCAGAAGAATGCGCGGAGCAAGGCGTGCTGCTTATTGGTCATCTTGACCATTATTCTGACGATTATACTGTTGGCCGTGTTTTTAGGGTGAGGTCGGATACTCTCTTTTCTGTATCGGGAAGGAATTGTGGCTTTTGCAGGCGGCGGCGTAATGGTCTCATTGTTTGTTGTATACAGGGAGGCGTCTGGAGTTGGCCTCGCGGGGCTATGTCTGTCGTCTTGTACTTTTCCCACAGGTCGAATCGACGTAAGTTTTCTGTTGTCTGCCGGCTATCTCGTGTCTTCCCGAGTCGGCTGGATCAAAAACGTATCCTGCCCTTTGGCTGGAGGGACCGTCCGTGGCAATGGCATGATTTTGGCGATGATAGCGGTTTGAGCTGAAGTCATCACCGCTGAAGAGATCCAGTAAAGATGCAGCGCAGCCGGGAGGTCCATTGTGAGGGGACCGGCGGCCAGAGCAACCATGAGCAGTCCCCTCTGGAGCCGCAGGGGCCACTTGGCCTCGCTCTGGACAGCAACAGCCGCAGGCGCATTATCCAAGCCAAACAGGGTCCTGAACCCAGCCTGCGATTTGGGCAGCATATTCCATACAAGGATGGCCGACAGGGCGAAAGGCAAGATGTGGTACGGATCGGCGGCGGTCAGGTCGGGGAACCACAGGCACCCACCGGTAGCGAAAGTGTGATCCGCCACATAGCGCGTCACGGTCTCTTGCGCCGTCGCCAGCGACGTCGAATCCATGGCACCCAAGCCCGACCCTAGCCCACCCTCCTGCGCATGCCCTAGCCCCTGCCCCGCTTCCAACACACCTTGACTCTGGGCTTGAGTAGCACCAGAAGGTTGAGGAGGAGACGAAGAAGAAAAGGAAGAAGCAGACGAAGCAGAGGCAGCATCAGTAGTGCCGCCCCTCTTCCACCCAAAGAGCATCGACCCGAGCAGGCCCAGCGGGCCTCCGCACATTCTCCTCAGGCCCTCGATGCCCATTAGCCAGATGGGCAACACGGCGAGGGCGGGTGCGTAGTTCTTCCACGCCTGCACGCCCCACCGCCGCTCCATCTCCCTTCTCGCCCGTGCCGCGCCGCGCGCCGATTCGGCCGCCCACCTTTCCGGCTCGCGGGCGTGGGGCCCTGCCCCGGCGTCGGCGCGGGCACGCGCGGCCCAGGCGGCTGAGAGAGGCGCCAGGCGGGCACGGCGCACGGCGAGGCGCCGCACGTAGACGGTCGTCGGCAAGCGGGCGGCCAGGCTGAGAGCGGCGGCGAAGAGCGGGATCGTCAGGTACCAGGGCGTAACGGTGGCCGTGTGCAGGGCGGTGAGGAGGGTCTGGGAGGCAGCGACGGAGGAGTCGACGAGGGGGAGGAGGGAGAAGGGACGCTGATGGTTGTGGTGGTGCGAGAGGGCGGCTTTTGAACTTGTTGACGAAAGGGTTGGTCGCTTGTTGTTACTGCTCTTGTGAATGAGAGTGGGCAGTCGGAGCGAGGAGTAGCTTCGTAATGCTGGTGTTGGGGGCGTTACGAAGCGAAAACGGGGGAGGTCCCGACCAATCTGAGGCCAGGGTATTGTTCGCATAAAGAAGACGGCCATTTTTGAAGCCGATTGACGTATCAACTCATTTACTGTTCTTTTTGTCGGCTTTTTTTTTTTCGAAAGTCCAACGCGCGGGACGACTTTTTGATTTTCAGATGCTGCAGATCGACGCCAGGGCGCTCAGTCTTGGCCATTGGCAGTTTGAGTGGAAACGCGCTCGCTGCAGCGCTGTGCTTGGTGCTCGCTCGCCAATTCCCACGTGGAAGTGGGCCACTGTAGCTACCATAAGTGACGTGGGGCCGTCCCGTGGTTTGACCAGGTGTCCAAGGCCACCCCTGGAAGTGAAGCTGCGAAGCCGCAACCCGGAAAGCTGCCGCCGTCCGATTCCCTCCCGAGATTCCGAATCAGCTTCCTTTCTTCCTTCCACTTTCACCTCGAGTAGACACAGCCGACCGCTCGTCCATTCGTTTCTCATGATCGCGCCCTAGCAAATCAATTTTACGTCTCAAACGCTTTCGTTCCTCGTCAGTTTCTCGCTTCCCTGCCTGGACCCCCTTCCGACGGTGCCCGCCTATGGCCGACACTTGCGCCGGACACGGCGCCGCCACCTGTTCGGGTCAGAATAACTTTCAATTTATGGATGGCCGATTCTTTTCGCACGTCATCCTTCCGATCCTATGTTTCACACCAATAGCCACCCTCATTCTCCTCCCCCTACTCTGGCGAGCCACGGGCTCCTTTCTCGGCTGGTACCTACGCAAAAAGACAGACGGACGCAAATGCCACATTCTGGAACTGGTGGATGCCGATGAGAAAAAGTTTAATGAGAGCAGGCAGAGCAGCACCAGCAGCGCGGAGAGTGCTGAGGACGGTGGATGGGAGAAGGTGGATGCTCACACGACGGGAGCGGCGAGAAACGGCGACAGCCCCGACGACGACTGGGACGGCATTGTGGGATTCTTCCACCCGTTTTGGTGGGTGCTCTAAATGACCTACATTTCACGGCGTCCGAGTCTAACAGGGAGCAGCAATGCCGGTGGAGGCGGGGAGAGAGTTCTCTGGGCCGCCATCCGAGCGACACAGCAACGCTGGCCTAAGGCCAAGTGCGTCGTCTACACGGGCGACCACGGCGTAACCAAAGATGCCATGCTTGCTCGAGTCAAGGTAAGTTCCCCGCCCACCTCTCTTCATTGTTTGCATTGCTCTACTCCTCCTCCTCCTCCTCCTCCTCCTCCTCCTCCTCTTCTCCCGGGTCTCTGTATCTAATCCTTCCTCTTAGAACCGCTTCAACATCCACCTGCACCCCCCAACGATCAATTTCCTCTACCTCTCAACTCGGCACTGGGTCCTGGCATCCACCTGGCCGCGCTTCACCCTCGCCGGCCAATCCCTTGGCTCGCTCATTCTCGCCTGGGACGCCTTCTCGCTGCTCGTACCCGACATCTTCGTCGACACGATGGGCTATGCCTTCGCCCTCGGACTGGCCAAGTTTCTGTTCGGCGCTAGTGTGCCCACGGGCGCGTACGTACACTATCCGACCATTTCAACCGACATGCTCGACTCGCTCGACACCCAGGGACCCGCCAACGCCGGCGCTTCGGACGCGAATGCCAGTGCGGCGCGCGGGGTCAATGCCGGCCAGGGCGCCGGCGCGCGTGGCAAGGTCAAGAAGGCGTACTGGCGGCTCTTCGCCGCCATCTACTCGCGCGTCGGCGCCTCCGCCGACGTAGTCATGACCAACTCGACTTGGACGCAGGGGCACATCCGGCGGTTGTGGGGCCCGCTGCGGGACGCAAGAAGAAACTCGACGTCCGGTGCTGCTGCTGCTGCCCACCCCATCGCTGTGGTGTACCCCCCCGTGGCCGTCCGCGAGCTGGAACACGAGGTCGAGGTTACGCCCGCGAGCGAGGCGAGGAGGGAGAAGGTGCTGCTGTACATTGCGCAGTTCCGCCCCGAGAAAAATCACCAGTTGATTCTGCACGCCTTTGCCGAGTTTCTGAAGTCTGCGGGTGACACGGCGCGGGACGCAAAGTTGGTGCTGGTGGGCAGCGTGCGGGACGACCAGGACTCAAAGAGGGTATACCAGCTGCGGCTACTCGTCAATGAGCTTCAAATCCGGGACCGTGTCGAGTTCCACCTGGACGCCTCGTGGCCCGAGATATTGGACTGGCTGCGACGGGCGTCGGTTGGGGTTAACGGCATGTGGAACGAGCACTTCGGTATTGGCGTGGTAGAGTACCAGGCCGCCGGGCTGGTGGCCGTGGTGCATGATAGTGGCGGCCCAAAGCTGGATATCGTGGTTGATGTTGACGGGAAACCGACAGGTGAGTTTGCGTGTTGGGTTTGTTGTAAGCTGGCCAGCAGCGAAATGCTAACGAACGCCGGTATGATAGGTTTCCACGCGACCACCGCGAAAGAGTTTGCGGACGGGTTCCGAGCAGCCATGAGTCTGTCCGATCCGTATGCCGTGCGCCAACGGGCCAGACAATCAGCCAAGAGGTTCACCGAGGAGGAGTTCGCGAAGAGGTGGACGGAGCAGATGGAGAAGCTGGTGGCTGCGAAGGGCGTGAAGACGAGAACGTAATCTCCCTGACTCTCATCAATTTTCCCTCCCGTGTTCCTTTGAATAGACCATGGATAGATACCCATTTCCCTAAAGCTTGGTATGTTGCTAGCGGGCGTTATGGTTGCATGGGTTTTGAGGTGCGGCCTCGGGGATACTCCGCTAAGACGACTAGCGTTCTCGCTGGAAAGTTCTTTGAGGACAGGTTTTCCCATATATACAATCGAATAGCCTCGGAATCCAAGTTCTCTACGCATCATCAACGCGGTTCAGAATGGCCACGCCCTCAACATGACCCGTCTGCGGGAAAAAATCGAAGCCCCTGATGCTCTCAATCTCATACCTGGCCCCCTTTTTCTTCTGGTTCTCCTCTGCTCCTTGTCCAGCACCGTCTCTCTTGTCGCTAGTTCCCTCGACCTCTCCCCTAACCAAGACCCCGACATCCCTGGCCTGCGTGTGCACGTTGCAGCTGACGTAGACGACGCGCCGGGGCGCGAACTGTAGCAGCTGCCGCAGGAAGCTGGCGTCGCAACCCTTCCGGGGCGGGTCGAGCACGACAACGGTCTCGTCCGGGTCGTACGCGCTGACGCTGCGGAAGAGCTCGGGCGCGTCGGCGGCCAGGAAGCGGCACTGGTCCTCGCGCAGGCCGTTGAGCGCCGCGTTGCGCCGCGCATACGCGATCGACTTTTCGGCGATGTCGATGCCGATGCTGCCGCCAGGGAAAAGGGACGACTGTGTGATGGTGAAGAGGCCCGAGCCCGAGTAGGCATCGATCAGGTACCGGATGGGTTTTTTGCTCGTTGTCGCCGCCGTGCTGGTGGAGGAAGGGGGGAGGATATGCTCACGGATGTAGGACGTGAAGGGAGAGAGGATCGAGTTGTTGTTTTGAAAGAAGGCGCCCGCCGGGTTAGTGAAGACGAACGAGTCAATGTACTCGGTTGATGTGGCGTTTTGGTCAGTAATGCACGTCTTGAAGTCGACGTGCGTGTCCGTTTCGACGCGTAGAGCGGTTGACGGGGTGCCCTCAGGCGCTTCCGGGGTCTCGGAAGGACTGGTCTTGGGTACACGCTTGGTGCTCTCGCGGAGGAGAATGGTCGCACCCTTAGTGTAGTTGCCGTACTCTACCGCCAGGCGAGCGCGCTCCGCACTGAGGCCCTTGCGCACGGTTTCGGTGGCGATCGGGCAGTCCTCAACGTCTAACACCTTCCGTGTGTTTTTGGGCGTGAACCCGAACGGCGGCATCGACGTATGAGCCTTCTTAGGTCCCCTCCTGGAATTACCAGGGGGGCCATCGAAGTGGGGGGTGAGCTTGGTGCGGTACCCATACTGCAGTGGGCTGCCGATCGTGTCGAGGATCTCGGGCACCAACTCTGGCGGCAGTTGTGAAAAGTTGCGGTATGCCTTGACGACGATGTTTTTCTTGATCTTGAGTTGCTCGTCGTAGTCCAACATCTGAAACTGGCACCCAGAGCATCGCGCAAAATAAGGGCACTGGACCCGGTTGTCGTCGCGCAGAGGGGAGGGCTTGACAACAGAGATAAAATCGGCAGCCGTATACCCCTCGTCATGGTTGTGACGGTACACCTTGACCTTCACCGTGTCTCCAGGAATGGAGAACGGCACCACATATATTTGGTCGGACCCCTTCTGCTTTGCCAGTCCGTCGCCGGTGGATGACAGCTCGATCACCTCAACCTCGATCTCACTTCCCTG
This sequence comes from Corynascus novoguineensis, assembly GCA_033296725.1. Lineage (NCBI taxonomy): Eukaryota > Fungi > Ascomycota > Sordariomycetes > Sordariales > Chaetomiaceae > Corynascus > Corynascus novoguineensis. The sequence goes on from MU857602.1 coordinate 71,509, forward strand.
TTCCGGCAGTGGTGCCGACTCCCCTTCAGGTGTGCCAGTCTCAACTTCGTCCGTTAGTTTCTGAGACGCGAGCAAGGCCTGCACATCAGCCAGCAAAACCTCTTCATGGGACCCCTCCTGGACCGTCTTCTGCTTTCTCCTATGTTTCGCGCCTCTGCGCTGGTGTCCCTGGAACTGTCGCTTGCCGTGTGGTTTCTGACCGCCAGTCTGAGAGGCCATTGGCGTAGCGCCGACGTCTATTGTTGTCTGGCCGGTAGCCATGGTGGAATTGGCCCGCAACCAGAATGCTACTGATGAGCGTGGTTGGCGGATAAAAGGTGTAAAAGTCGAAGGAAGAAAATGTGAAAAATTTCTGATGGCGACGGGTCGCATCGGTATGTTGATATCAAAGTAGACACCACTTGCGCCTAAAGCGTACCAGGCTCAGTCTTTTCTCATATGCACAAAAAATGCGCCGGACCAAAATTCTGAAGAACTGATTCTCTAAGTCAAATCTTTTCGCCTCCTATGTTAAATTTCAAAAAGGCAGGTACAGCATGAGACGCAACTTTGTAGGTGCACGGACCAGCCCCAATATCAGCTCCGTACAAAGTAGTTCACCCCTGAATAATCCACAAAGAACAGAAGAAGAAGGACGGAGATCAAAGAGGTCAACGATCGGTTGACAAAATTTAGGGTGGGCGAAATTGATACCTGGCCCATCTCCCATTCCGTAAATGCAGATGTCAGCTTGATTGAGAGCAACGCCAGCAAGCAGAGCCTAACCACATCCAATGCCCATCCAGTTTCCATCTTCCAGTTGCCATCCTGAACCAAGGGTATCATATCCATAGACAACCAGCCCAACCAAACTTCCAAGACTGCCCTTCATAAGCCACATCCAAGCCCTTTCTATCCTTCAGTCAGCCGTTACCCAAGCAATACCTGCTCATACTGCTCCGGGTCCAGATGCTCGCACAACGTCCCCTGCAGCGCAGCCTTGGTCCTTGCAATGGCAGGCAGCACTCCCTCAATCTGTCCCAGATTGCTCCTCATGCTCTCCATGTGGTTTCCGAGCTGCTGCGACAACGCGAGTAATTCTTCCTCTTGCAAGTCCTGCAACACCAGATCATCAGTACAACAACGAGCAGAGGAGGACAAAGAAATAAAAGGAAGGGGGAGGAGATTCACCTTGAAAACTCCACTGGAACCACCCCCTCCACGCTTCGTCGCAGCGGGAACCACCTCCAGCGACCTTCCAATCCTGCTGCCATCCCTCTCCCCTCCATCGCCATCCACCTCCCCGGTGCTCGTCCCGACAAGAAGCCCCCTCATGAGGACGTGCTCCCTGCCCCGGCCACGCCCTTCCCTCCATCCTCTCGCCTGCGCGCGTGCGTTGCCCTCAAGACGCCGCAGCGCCTCGTACTCGCGCTCCAGCGCCCTTTCCTCCCGCTCTTTCTCCGCTCTCAAAAGCGCCACGCTGTGCAGTAGCGGGTCGAGAGCCCGCTCCAGGCCCGCAATGGCGTCGACCGTCCTCTCAAAGTCCAGCTCCACTTCGTGCCCTCCCCCTCCACCTCCTTGTCGTTCACTCTTACCACCACCGGTAGCGAAACCCGCCTTCTTCTTCGCCGCCTTTGAACTGGGGACGGTTGGAGGCGGGAAGGGCATGCCCTTAACCAGCTTGGAGTGCAAGCGGGCACTGAAGGTGCGCAGGATGAGGGCGGCCTGGGCGTGGCGCTGGTCGCGGTCGCGAAGGCGGTGGAGGACTGGGCGGGCGCTATCGGCCAGGAGGGAGGTTACGGCCGCGACGGACGGCGGCGAGAGCGGCGTCCACTTGGAGGCGATGGTGGCGCGGGGAATGTGGCGCGTCAGGGCCGTCAAGTGGCGGTGCTTGACGAGTATATCGACGTGACCGCCCGGTCGTCGCGATGGCTCCTCGCTCGAAGGTTCGGGGATTCCGGAGGAGGTGCGCCGGTTGGGTGGAAGCCTGCTCGCTGCCTGTTTTGCGGGTCTACCCACCGAAGATGATTGCCCTGCGGCTTGGCTAGGCGACTCGTCTTCGCCGGAAGATCGAGGAGAGCCCTTTCGCTTCTCTTTTCTCTGTCCTGTCCGAGGAGGGGAAGGCTGATTTTGAGCTCTGGAGATGGACAATTCTGCTAGTGAAGGACGTCCGCGCTTTTGTTTCCTAGGGATCTGTTCTTGTGTGCCTGAGCCCGACGCGATTGAGGGCTGTTGTTCGCTCGGTTCGCCTTGCTTATCGATTGCTGAGAGGCGCTCCCTTCGACTTTTGCGATTAGAAATTTCCTCCCTGTTCTGGTTTTCGCTCTGCTCTTCATGATTTGTTGGCTTCCGTCCACGTCGGCCTTTTCCTTTGTGGCTTTGACCACTCTGTGTCTCTGGTTCTTGTTGGGGCTGTTGCCCAGAACTTCCGCCAGATTGGCGGGCTCTTGTGTTCCGCCGGTTCGTCGGCTCCTGTGTGTACTGATCTTCAGAATGCGCCGCTTCCTTGGGCGCATGGTTTGATGCTTTCTTCAGTTTGTGAGCCTTGCTTCTCTCGCTCTCGCTTTGTTCATCTTCCGCCTCGTCTCCCTCCCTCGCTCTCCTCCGCTTGCGTGGTCGCTCTTCTGGAGAGTTTTCCTCCTCTAGTTCAGGGTTACGGGTTTTTGGCGGGCGCCTTCTCCTCTTCGGAACCGCAGTTGGCGACTCAGTTTGTGAAACTTGTTCGGCGGCGGTATGTTCTTCATCTTCAGCCTCGGGAGCAATACTTTTGCGCGATCGACCTCGTTTTCTCCGGGTAGCTTCAGGCTCCATTGCCGTGTTCGTGCTCGCTTGGTTTCGTACAGAAACATCGCCGGCCTCATGCCTCGACGCGGCGGAGGAACCCGGGGGTCGGCCGCGTCTTCGTTCCCGATTCGGTTTGCTTGGTGCCTGAATACCGGTCAGTATGGTTCTTCACAAGTATTTGCGCTACACACCATTGATTGTGACCAAGCTCTGGCATGCGCGGTCAATGAATCAATCTCCAATTCAGAAAGTCAAGTTCGCCAGAGTGTTGATGTTTAGCCACATCTGTTCGTCGTTGAGTCCCACTGTGGCTTGCTTGCTCGAAAGCTCGGCACGCGTTGAATCTGGTCTTCTGTCACGACGCGACTTCCCCAGCTGATGGGATCCACCCGATCCTGCCAGACTCGAACGTTTCACTAACCCGAAATGGGTTCAAAACCCCAGTCAACATCGAGGTCAGCAAGGGGAAAACGCGGCCCTGGACACGCCAAGGAAAATAGCAGGGTAGTAATCGAGAGGAATATTCCGGACATAATTTCAAAAGGAGAGCCTTTGTAACCTTTTTGTTTTCTGCTGTGTGCGCTGATCTTTGGCGACAAAGCTTCCAACCTGTCAGATTCACGCGTCCCGAGCTCCTTCCATCGAGGTACCTCCCTATCTGATACCTTCCAGGCATCGACGCGCTAGCCCCTCTTTACATCATCCTGATAGGTCAACGCCTCACCTTTGCTTCCCCCCTCCCCCCTATCAATACCAGGAGCCCGCCCATCTCCTCCAAATTTCATCAAACGCCGCCAGTCCTTTCCATTCGAGATGCGCTTCTCCACAACCGCCCTCCTGGCGCTGCCGGTGCTCGCGTCGGCCGCCGAGAGCCCGTTCGAGCAGTACAAGGCCAAGTTCCAGAACTTCCTCAGCAACTTCGGCGCCGCGATACCCAACGCGGGCCAAGCCGCCGACACCGCCGCTGCTGCGGTGTCCAGCGCAGCTGCGGGCAAGACGGCCAAGACCAAGAAGGTGGTGGAGCCCAAGAAGATCGAGGCGCTCACGCTCGAGAACTGGAAAGACACGCTTTATGGACCCGTGCCGGCTGAAGCGACCACGCCCGAGGAGTGGCTGGTGCTGCTGACTGGGCGAAACAAGACGTGCTATGGTGCGCTAACCTCCCGATAAACCCCGCCTCCAGCCTTATGAATAAAACACTAACCACGTCGAACCTTTGGAACAGGTCACTGCGGCAAGATCGAGACGGCTTTCAACGAATCGGCCCTTCCTTTCGCAGCGCTCCCGGTGTCGCAACCGTCGCCGCACCTGGCGTTGGTCAATTGTGATGACCAGCCGGTGCTCTGCAACAGCTGGTCGGCAAGCGCGGGCACGCTGTGGCTCTTCCAGGTGGCCCCGCCGCCGGCGCCTATCGAGATCCTGGCCAAGCGGTTCAACCTAACGACCGTCACCACCCAGGACCTCGTCGACGCTTACACGGCCCCCAACCGCACCGAGGCTGGTTGGCACACCATTCCGCGCGACGGCTACTTCCACCCGACCGAGGGCAAGCTCGCCAAGCTCGGCCTCGCTGTGCCCTTGGGCTACCTGTTCTGGGTGCTCAACGCCATCCCCTCGTGGGGCATGATGCTGGTTGTCTCGTTCCTCAGCAGGACCATGATGTAAGTTGCTCTCCCCTTGTTTCTTCTCGAGAATAAGTGTTGACCTGTTGCGTTAGGAACCGCCGCATGGATGGTATGGGCAACCGCCCTGCTACTGCTCCTGCTGCTGCACCGCGCGCTGCTCCTGCTGGAGATGGCCGTTCGTAAAGGGCTGGAAATCTGGCCTGGAATTTGCTATTTTGGTTGAGTAAGGTGTGGTGTTTTCCGACAATAGTACTGTAATTGCTTACTGCACCGCGTTGTTTTCTGTCGGCTCGGTTGGCGGCGCGCTGGGTGGGACGGATTTCCCGTATCATTACTTCTTATATATTGAGGTCAGGCTACGGACAAATGCAAATGTTTGAATACTCTGTAAGCTTTAATTTTGACCCTTGCAGATCTCTTCTAGATTGCCTAAGCCATCGAGCACTTGTTCCCGCAGCTGGCTGTTAGCCAGACGCCCGTAGCGGAGGTCACTCATGGCGCCCACAGTCTGCCGCACAGAGGCGAGCAAAGATGCTTCCTCCTCTTCGAGGAGTTGAAGCTCGGCTTCCAGCGCACTGATGGCACCCTCCATGTCAGGGAGGATGGAGCTCAGGCTGTGTTTTGGGTTCTGCGGCTCTGACCAGTTTCCCAGCTGCGGAGCAATCAGCATCTGGTCAAATTCTTCCGACTTCAATGAAGACTTAATCTCACCATTCTTTCGATCTCAATCTCATCGTCCTGTTCCTGGACCTCTGCCTCTCGTTTTGACCTGACCACAGCGCGCCGCATCGCCTTTCCATGCTTCGCCTCCTGCTCGATTTCCGCGGCTACATCATCCACGACAGCGTTCCTTTGGCTTTGCAAATCGCGGTATAGACTGCGGATTTTAGGAGACGACTGCAGTTTTCGGGGAAACAGAGCGACGAACTCCTGCAGTGAGATGATGGCAGGGAGTTGCGCTGGGGCGAGCAAGTAATTGCTGAGAATAGTTTGCTCTGTTGGAGCCATATTCTAGAATTAGGAATTTGTAAAACACGGGCACATCGACACCCTTGACTGTTAATGCCTCTGGCCAATTAGGCTGTTGAAGAAGGAAGGCTCCTCTAATTCTCCAACAATTGCTTTGTTTGGGAGGAGGAAGCGGCATGCTTGGTGCGCCCAAGGCAGGCGCGTAAATGGGGCGTCGCGTGTTCATGTGATCCGTGCACTGCACTCCCTGATGCGATGCAGAGAGACGTCTCCCTTTGCTCACCACCACGACGCCCTTTCTCATCCGGCCCGCCTATATCTCATCGCTAACGAGGTGGCTTTCACTGAATACTACTTGGCTTTTCCCTGGCGGTTCAATTGAGTGAGGTGCTAGGAGTATTCGATACTCGTCAGGACTCGACCCTTAACTGTCAGTCTCTTCTCGTTGCTCGAACCGTGACCGGGAGGAATTCGGACACTCGTCGATTTAGCCACCATCAGCAACTTCAGGAGGCGGCAAACTACCCTTAACTGTCTTCTTTCTCCAAGAACTCCTTATCAAACCATCTTTGATACCAATACCCTTTTCCAACTCACTTAAGACCTTACCCAAACCTCCCAATCATCCTACCTCCTTCGACAACTCAAGCATCACCATGCCTCCCCAAAAGCAACAACAGCCGCCCTTCCAGAAGGACGAGCGTGTACTTTGCTTTCACATGGAGATGCTATACGAGGCCAAGATCCTCGACATCATGCCGGCCGAGAACGGCGATGGGTGGCAGTACAAGATCCACTACAAGGGCTGGAAGAGCAGCTGGGACGACTGGGTGCCCCAAGACCGCGTCCGCAAGTTCACAGACGAGAACAAGGACCTGGCCGCCCAGCTCCTAGCCCAGTACAAGATGCTGCAGTCCGGAAAGTCGGCCAAGCAGTCAGCCAAGAAGGGAGGCGCCGCCACCACTCGCGCAGCGAACGGCTCTGACATGAGTTCCGCTCGCGGCAGCGAGGAGCGCACGGCGGGCGCCACCACCACCAGCGGCCGCGGCCCACGGAGGGCCAGGGATTACGACCTAGAGCAGGTAAGTTGCGGTGCTTGATGTTTCTCTTTCTCTTCAGCTCGTTATTTGCATGCATTCCATTCCCAATGGTTTTGTTGTGTTTTTCGTTTTTTTTCGGTTTTTTTTTTTTGTTTTTTTTTTTTTTTTTTTTTTTTTGCGCTCGAAACTGTTATTGTAACAGCCGCGGGGTGCGAGTGCATCTATTGTGGCTCTGAAGAATAGGATTGCTCTGGCAAAATGGGGTTCACCCCGAGGATATCCTCACGCTCCGTCCGTCTATGGCTGTCAACAACCTAGAAAGGAGCTCTGTTGAACAAACTCGAGTCGAAAACTGTACTGCAAGCTGCACTGTCTCCGGTTCTAGAGCGATATCCGAAACGACTTGAGGACAGCACCACTCACTTGCCCCTGGCATCACCTGGAGCACTCCGCCGGACCACGGCCAAATCCGACTAGAAAGTGTCACAACTATCTGCTGGTCAAACACAGCGTAATTTGCGTCTCTAGCGTGTCAAAGCTTTGCTGGCTCTGCTGGCTCTGCCACATCTGTCACCTCTTTCACCTCGGTCCCCTCTGGCGGAAGGTTTCCACGCTCGAAAATAACCTGCACTTTGGAAGGCGACTATATACCTCTCCCCGAACAGAAAAGGCCGACTTTGTTCTTCCCCCCTTTTGCAGCAAAACAAACCATCGCTGCCTCTAGCTGCACTCAAGAGCACGGCTGCGTCTTTCCCATCATCCGCAAGTTGAACTCTTGAACTCCTCTTTCATCTCCCTTCGCCCACGAATTGCCAAATGCCGAAGCCACACATCGATCGACAAGAAGGTCGTCATCAAAAGCTCGTCTTCTTGCTGTACAGCTTCGCCTCCATCACGCTTCCGCTCGGTTTGGACTATTCATTTGGAAATCTGCAATCATATTTTCTTCGATTCCACCAAAATGAAGACCCAAACACCTGCCGGCACCGCCGCTCCTCTTCGGCGCAGCGCTCGAATCACGCGCAGCAACAGTGAGATCGCCAAAGACAACAAGACAGTCAACCTTCAAAAGAAGGCGACAGCAAATTCTTTCAAACCGAATGGGATTATGCCATTGAAGCATGGCTTGGATTTTTTGGTGCCCCTGGGCTTTAAGCCCAAGGATGAGTGGGATGGGGAGCGCTGGACGGAACACGAGGCTGATTCTTTTGAGCTTGAGAACGACCAAGACAACCTCCTAAAGCCCCCAACCTTGGAAACGTCGACCTACATCGACGAGCAAGGGAAAAGATGTTTCGACGACTCCTACGTGATGATAATTCAAAGAGGACCAGGAATCGGCAACAACCATCCCAAGGTCCGGCAGGCCAGGTCGAAAAAAGTTTGGACCAAGAGGATGCAAGCCTACTTCGAGGACATGGACCCGAAAGTCAACATTCCGCTTGCTGGGAGACCGCCGGGGCGGCCTTATCCTGACTTTAAAGCGTCGCCAAAGCGATCCGAGGGAACAATGAATTGGAACAATGCTGACCAAGTATGTTTGTGACAGACTTTCGCTTTCGCGAAAGCCTGTCTTGTAAATGCCGTCACAAAGGTCCAAGTGGATACTGGATGGTCCATAACCAAAAACGAAGCTCTTTCCTTTCAGGTTGTCTTGAGATGCCAGTCGCACATCGATCCAAGCGGACCGAGTCAATTGTGCCTGTTCGGTTCTTTTTTTATTTTGGTGGCCGGCAGACATGATAATGCTAACTGGGCGCAGGAGGACAACTTCCACAACCGTCCTTCAGTCAAGATCCCCGTGCCCGATCATCTTAAGGCGCTTCTTGTTGACGATTGGGAGAACGTCACCAAGAACCAGCAGCTTGTTCCGCTTCCCCATGTTCACCCTGTTGACCAGATTCTGAACGACTACCTGGCCCACGAGAAGCCGCACCGGGAGCAGGGCAGTGCGTCACTTGACATTCTGGAGGAGACAATTGCCGGTCTGCGCGAGTATTTTGACAAGGCCCTTGGCCGCATCTTGCTGTACCGGTAAGTCTTCCCCTTTGTCTTTCCTTTACGCCGTGTTTTGTTAACGCCAATCATTGCAGTTTTGAACGCGCGCAATACCACGAGATGCACAAGCTTTGGGCTAAACACGATGGCAAGCACAAGAGCGCTGTCGACACTTATGGTGCTGAGCATCTCTCCCGTCTTCTCGGTATGACTCTGTAATTGTCCCTTGTAAACGAGCAATGACTGACTTTTCACGGATCTAGTGACCCTTCCTGAGCTCATCGCACAAACGAACATGGACCAACAGTCCGTCAACCGCCTTCGAGAAGAGCTTATCAAGTTCACCAACTGGTTCTCGCGCCATGTCACCAAATACTTTGTCAGCCAGTACGAGACACCTGGCGCGGAGTACATCGAACAGGCGCGCAGTGTCTAGACGACACGGCAACCTGATTGGACAACGGATGGAGACATGGAGGATAACATTATCCATCAATGTCTGCCTTCTCCCCCTTGGATAGACCAGGGCTAGGGCAATGCTTGATCCTGGCATTGCCACATGCTCTGGCCGTCCCCTTGCATCGGCGAACAGCAGCTCGCTTGCGCTTGCCCGACCTTGTAGGAGTCATTAGTCCAATTGGCCACTGCATGGCGAACGTAAGGAGTCACACATGGAGGGAATTCACTCTAGGTGTATGGGAGTTTTAAGCTGAGCGAACGGTTGGGGCTATCTTGTCTCCCCTTGGACACCAGGTCTGCTATTATATCTTGCCGGTGCGTCTGATTCGGCAGGACTTGCATTCATCACTGGGTTCAACTATCGTAAGCTGCCACCTGGCTGTACTTGTCTGGGTCGGGGGATAAAACAAAGCGTTGGCAGAACAAATGTGTGATATTGGTTGTTCGTATAGGGAGCTTTTGTACAGTATACATATTTTTCTTTGCCCTTCGGGTCACTAATATGGGAACGAAAAAGGGAACTTCTTTAGGCACGTCGAGCGAACCAACCAGTAAAGTACTTACAAACGCCGATGATGTTGATGCAGTGTGATTGTTTCGGTAGCCGGTTCACACAAAGTCCATACCAGGTAACTGTCATCTAGGATGTTGATTGTCATACAAAATTCTACAGAAGTACAAAGCCAATATCTAACGTGGCACCTTCTCATTCATCAACACCCATCCTCTCCCCTTCCTTAGGAGGAAGTACGCTGTCCCTCTCATGCTTGCAACCACTTTCTGTTTTCACACCCGGCATCTCTACCCAACCCTCACAGCAAGCCTACTCTTCCTTCTCGTCATAACCTGACTTCCCCCTCAGCTCCAGCCTCCCCGCCTTTCCCCCCTTCCAAGTGCTGTCGCTGCCGCTCAAAGGAGCCAACGCTCTCCACCCAGAACCCGGGGTCCGGCCGGCGCTGCTCGTGAACCTCGCGCTTGGTCAGGGGCCGGTCGACCTCTTCGACCTTGACCAGTTCCTTCACCTTCATAATCATTCCCGCGAACTGGGCGCTAACCGGGTGGAAGACGAGCTGTCCGCGTCGGTGCAGGCCCAGGGCGGCGAGCACACCACGTGTGCGCTTGGGCAGGCCGATGGCGGAACGGTGGAGGGTTATGCGGAAGTAGGACATTTTTATTCTCTTTTCTTCTTTTACTTTTCTTTTATGTCCGTCCTTGCCGTACTCTTTCCGTTGTTGTGTTGAAGAAGGAGATGGTTCTATTCAGGTGCAGAACCGTATCCGTTGCACGCACCAGGGGTCCCAAGAAAGCGTCGACAAGTCGGGCTCGGAGAGAAGTAGATGGCACGTGTGCAGATGAAGCAAGCCGAGCCTTATCGAAGGCCTCGGTCAACGTGTGCTCCCTTCTCGTGCAGTATTTTCGGAGTGCAGAGGCGCACTTGAGGTCCTTCAAAAGTCGGAGCATTAGCGTCCCGTGACCATTCAGTCTCCCGAGTACACCACATCCGGAACTCACTTTCACGAAATGTTCAATTGCACCAGACAACAGAAAGGGGGTTTGCCACGGTAAAACGTCCTGTGTTGAAAGCTCCCTCCGGCTAGAGGCGACGTCGGCGCATGAGATGGTTTTGGCCCGTCCACTGATGGTGCACGCTCCAACGCGACTTTAGTTGCATACAAATTCTGCCGAACGAGACCGCTTCGAGAAACCAACGTGTGGGGCCAGTCTGCTGCCCATCGTCTTATCATCTTTATCATCAAACCCTCCGAGCCATCTGCCCCGCGTCACATTGACGTTCTAACATTTTAAAAGATGGACCATAATTGGTGTGTTAGATAATCGCTGATAGATCTTCTATTTTGAGTTTTTGCAGTCTTTGTGAATTTCCGAAATCCCTAGTCTCCTAGAATGACAAGACAATCTCCGAAACGTGAAGAATTTCTGTAGAGCAGCATCATCCCACCTTCAGGTACGGACCATGCGCTTCGCGGATGCATCCCGCTTACGTACCCACCAAGACCACCCGTACCATGTACATGTACATCTTTTTCTCCCCGAGCTGACCTGCAGGCAAAGGCCGACGATGACTACCATCTCAGCACACCAAGTCGGACACCGAACTTCGGTCATTGATTAAAATTCCTAAACTAATCCGGGGTTGTCCCACCCTCCACGAGCCGAGCCATCAAGAGCCACTGCTAATGGACTCCGCGAGATGAAACCATGACACATCCCATGTCGCGGGGCTTGTCCCGAGTCTCGTAGAAAACGTGCATCTAACTTGATCTAAAGATAAACTTCCTTTTAAATCTGCACCTCAACACGGCCCTCACTACCCGGCTTGCCCGACTGCAAGCTTGGCAGGATGTACGTGATGTCGTCCCACGGGTGGCGGTACAAGCCGGTGCGCAGCCGCTTCTGATCCAGGTAATGGGCGATCAGACCAATGCTGCGGCCCAGCACGAAGAGGCCGTTCAGCACACCCATGCTCAGGTAGTCCTCGGCTTCCTCCGTGCTGAAGGCGCCGCAGTTGCGCATGAGGTCGACAAAGCAGACCGCAATGCAGCCGTCGACGTTCAGAATCAGATTGTCCTTCTTCGACGTCGTCACTGTCTCAACCGCCAACGCGTAGTCCAGCATCTTACAGCTGGGGAACTTGGCCTTGACATACTCCTTGACCAGCTCCACACGCAAATCCGGGTTGTTCCGCGACTTGACGCGGTGCCCAATACCCGGAATGAGCTTGTTTTGCTTGCGCATCGTGTCAACGAACTCACGGGGACTCAGGCCCTTATCGAAAGCCTTGGTGAACTCCTCAGCAGCACCGTCCAACGCGCCACCGAACCGCGAACCAATAGTAAGCAGACCGCTCACCAGCGCAGAGATGAGATCCTTGCCAGCACGCGTTGTGATGATTGTGTTCATGGCACCAGACACAGCCGGGCCGTGGTCAGCAGTAAGCATAAGCACCATCTCGAGGAACTTGGAAGCGTAGTCCGGCAGGCGGCGGCGGAACCACAGCAGAGACATAACACCGCCAATTCCAATGTCCTCCTTGAATACGTCTGAGATGGGCATGCCGGCATAGAGAAGCTCCTGACCACGGTCGTCTGAAATGGTGGAAATAAAGGCAGCTGGCTTGCGGATAAGACCGAGCTCCTGGGCCCACGAATAGTCAATAGGGATCTTGGGCACGACCGGCTCGGGTTGGGGCTTGATGGTGCCCTCCTTGACCAGTTTCTCGTAGAGAGATTTGAGAAGGGCCGGCAAGTCCTCAAATGTATCGGGGACGTGGAAGCCAGCTTCCCGCATGCTCTGGTTCTTCATCGCAGCGGTCTCGAGCTGCGAGTTGGCGAAGGAACCGGCGTGGCCGAATTGCACTTCCGTCTTGAACATGCTCGCGCAAGTACCAATAGCCCACGCCACGATAGGCTTGGTGATAATGCCCTGCTTCACGGCGTCGATAACTTTGTACTCCTCAACACCACCAACCTCTCCAAGAAGGAGGAGGATCTTGCAGTCGGGGTCCGCCTGATATCGCAGCAGATGGTCAATGAAGGTCGTACCAGGGTACCGGTCACCGCCAATTGCCACGCCTTCGTAAACGCCGTCCGTCGTTTGCGAGATGATGTTGTTCAGCTCGTTGGACATGCCGCCAGACTTGGAGACGTAGCCGACGGAGCCCTTACGGTAAAGCTTGGAAGCAACAATGTTGTCCATCATGCCACCAGTGTTGCCAATCTTGAAGCTGCCGGGCTTGATACCACCAACGGTAGCCGGGCCGATGATTGTGACACCCTTCTTCTGGGCAACGTGTGCGATCTCACGAGCGCGCTGTGGTATTATAATCAGCAATCTGAGCAATAAGCCAATGCGATACCAGTGAAGAACTTACGCGCTCAGGAACACCCTCCGCAATAATGGCGATTGTCTTGATTTGCGGGTACTCCATGAGCTCCATGGTCGAGCTATACACACTGCGGGACGAGGCAAAGTTGACCACGACGTCAACGTCTGGGTGCTTGGCCATGGCCTTCTCAACTTGCTGGTACACGGGGAGCAGCGTCTCGCTGGTGCCCCAGTACATCTTGCTGACGAATTGACCGCCAAATGTGTAGATAATGCCAGCAACTGACGGTGTTGCCCGCTTGCAGATGAAGTCGAAATCGAGCATGCCCTGCACCGCACGCGGCTGCAGACCGTAGACAAAGCATCTTGTCTTGTCGTTGAAAAGAGCATGAGCGGGGAGAGGGCTCAGCGGCCTGCTGGGGGCAGCGAACCGGCGGATGTTGTCGTTAGCAGACAGGCCGCCAGTCGGCTTGGAGCCATCTGTGGGAGCCGCCATGTTGCTGTGTGTATGATTTTTCGACTCGTAACTCGCCGGTAATTGTCTGAATCAGGGAAAAGGCAAAGAGGGCGACGAGGTTTGCGACAGCCTGAGCCGAGCGAAAGAGAAAAGATGGGTTCGCAAAATTGTGAGGACTGCGAGGACAGACGGGGAGTAATTTTGGGGCAGAGCTTTTTGTCGGTCCCTGTCCTTTCGTCGGGAAGCACCACACTCGGGGTAGGCGCAAGAGCTCCGCAACCGTCGAATTTAGTGAAGGCGCCTGGCGAGGAACCGGAACTCGAACCTTCCTGCGCTGGAATCCCCAAGCATTGTTGCTCGTCGCTCATTGGATGGCAGCTAGTCAACGGTCCAACAAACAGTGGCTGTTCCCCAACTCTTTTGGGCCTTTGTGAGATGTGCTGCGGGGCCAGCGCCGAATTAGGCTTGGCTCCAACCTTCCCTGCCACAGCACTGACAGCAGGTGGGGCTCTAAAGACAATTGGCGTCCGATGTACCGGTACATCGGTGATCAGGTCGTCCGATTCCCCTCCGACATCTAAAATTTGCGACTGCGCCGAGATGCCATTCCCTGGACAACCACTTGCCCCGCAGACAACAAGACACGCCTCTTCGGCTGAGTCCATTGACAGTGAAGAGGGCCACGATGACCACTTCAGCCAGGCAACGGCGAGACCACATGAAAAATAAAGTAGAAAATGACGAGCATTGCGATGAGCGTGTCAGCCGTCCAAGTGCGGGGCACCATCATCCTCGACCGCGGGGGTTCGCGAAAACCCCCCGAAATTTCGGGCGCCGCGGAGCCCCGGTCGAGATCAGAAGACACCCTCCACGACGGAGGAGACTAGTGTAAGAGCCATCCCCTGGTCGGGCACACGACAGCCAGGTGTGCCTGACGCGCAGCATAGTCCCGATGGCGACCGCTAGCGAGAGACTCATAAAAAAAGAAACGAGCGTCTCCATCCCGACACTCTCGACAAGCTGCACCGCCAGCTCCACAGGCCGGATGATCCCCAAATCCGTCCGTCAGACAGGCCAATGCCACACTTGTAGACATGATTGCAGAAAAAGGAAGGTAATTGGGCCTCCCAGTTCAATAACGAACAGTAGAGAACCCCGAATTGAACTCGGTCGGGCATCGCCAGATTGAAGATTGCTCCTTGAATCGGGTATCTTTGCGGCCAAGATGCAGGAGCGGGGCAGCATCGAGGGGTCCGGAGGGTGCCAGGTGGTCGGAGGTCGAGCCTAGTCCCTGGGCCCGCGGGGAGGTACCGGTACCCCAAATCGCTGACCGCCCTAAGCGCACTTGCCCCGCTTAGGAAACCCCAATGGTTTTGGTGGGCGGGCACCACTTGGTACCTGGACTTTTTTCTGGCCGCTCCCCAACCCAAGGGACATTGCGGTCCCCTGTGCAAGCTGTCGCCCCGAGTGCTTTGACAAAGCCGAGCTCTGAAGTAGGTCCTCGACTTTTTCCCAAGGGAGCTGCATCTCGAAACCAATCCTCGTCTCATACACTTCCTCTTCCTCACTCCATCTCCTTACTGCCCTATCCTCCCACCCACGCGCGCACAATCTGCAGTAAACCTATTCCCTGGGACTTCTCATCCAGGTAAATTGCCCCTCACTTGAGGTGGAAAGAGCACCGCCATCGCGGTTGATCTTCCCGGTTTCTGCGCCTGATTGCCCGCGAACTGGTGTGCACCGCTGAAGACGGTACTGACATGCTGAATAGAAAGTGTCCAAGTTCAACAAGGACTGAACAAAGAGAAAGTTGCCCACTCACCAAAGATGTCTGCGAAGAGCATCCTCGAGGCCGATGGCAAGGCCATCATCAACTACCATCTCACCCGTGCTCCGGTGATCAAGCCGAGCCCGCTGCCGCCCCCGACCAAGCACAACCCTCCTCCCAGGCTTGCGTCCCTCCACTTCCCCGAGGACAAGGACATCAACGCCGTTCTCGACCAGGCCGAGATCACATACCCTTGGCTGCTACACCAGGACGCCAAGTTCGTCGCTAAGCCGGATCAGCTCATCAAGCGCCGTGGCAAGAGCGGCCTGCTTGCTCTGAACAAGACCTGGGCCGAGGCGAGGGCATGGATTGCTGAACGCGCCGGCAAGGTGCAAAAGGTTGAGCACACAGAGGGTGTTCTCCGGCAGTTCCTCGTTGAGCCCTTCGTGCCGCATCCCGCAGACACCGAGTACTACATCAACGTGAGTTCGCCCCCTCTGCGCAAAAAAGTTCTTAAAGAGCCAGTTGCGCTAACGCCTCTTTAGATTAATTCGGTTCGCGATGTAAGTATCAATTGTCCAGTTCAGTCCGTTCTTGGCACCCGGCGGAATGATTCGCGAAGAAAACCCCGCTTGCGAGTCCATGCAAGTGAAGGGGATAGTGTGGGAGGCAGCAGACCAAAAAAGCTGAACAATGAGTGATGTGGGAGAATGATTCAACACTTGCCTAAACCGGCGGGTGTTGCTGAGTCTTTATACTCGGAAAACTCTGTGTGCAAACAAAGAGTTCTTCTGGAGGGGCTTCCGGCGTTCCGCCTAGAAAAAGCTGCCGAGCCGTCACGGACGAACGGAGGCTAAACCGCATTTCGATGTGGACCGGCCCCCACAGGCCCGGAACCACACACAAGAACCGAACTTACAGAACACTGCTGACCACTGTATCAGGGCGACTGGATTCTTTTCACTCATGAAGGTGGTGTTGATGTCGGTGATGTCGACGCAAAGGCCGAGAAGCTCCTCATCCCTGTCGACCTTACACAGTATCCCTCAAATGAGGAGATCGCTGCCACTCTCCTGAAGAAGGTTCCCAAGGGCATTCACAATGTCCTGGTCGACTTTAGTGAGTTTCCCTGATGTCCTTGCATAGATGCAACCGCTTACCGTCATACGCTTCACAGTCACCCGTCTCTACGCCGTCTATGTTGACTGCCAGTTCACATACCTCGAGATCAACCCTCTTGTGGTTATTCCCAACGAGGATGCCACCTCTGCTTCTGTTCACTTCCTCGATCTTGCTGCCAAGCTGGATCAAACAGCAGACTTCGAGTGCGGTGTGAAGTGGGCTGTTGCGCGGTCGCCGTCTGCTCTGGGCATCACTGCCCCAACGACCACCAATGGCACCGTCAACATTGACGCTGGCCCGCCGATCGAGTTCCCGGCTCCCTTTGGCCGTGAGCTTTCTAAGGAAGAAGCTTATATTGCCGAGCTTGATGCGAAGACTGGTGCCTCGCTCAAGCTGACTGTCCTGAACCCTAACGGGAGGATCTGGACTCTCGTTGCTGGTGGTGGTGCGTCGGTGGTTTACGCCGACGCCATCGCTTCGGCCGGCTTCGCAGACGAGCTGGCCAACTACGGCGAGTACTCTGGTGCTCCCACCGAGTCCCAGACATACCACTATGCCAGGACTGTCCTTGACCTAATGCTCCGGGCACCGATGGACCCCAAGGGCAAGGTTCTCTTCATTGGTGGTGGTATCGCCAACTTCACCAATGTTGCCAGCACGTTCAAGGGCGTCATCAAGGCTCTCCGTGAATACGCCAACACGCTCAATGAGCACAACGTCCAGATCTGGGTCCGTCGTGCTGGCCCCAACTATCAAGAGGGTCTTAAGAACATGAAGGCGGCGACCCAGGAGCTCGGCCTTAACGCCAAGATCTTTGGTCCTGAGATGCACGTCAGCGGCATCGTGCCTTTGGCTCTCATCCCCGGTAAGTGGGAGGAGAGCAAAGCGGAGGAGTTCAAGGCTTAAGGAAGGTGTGAGGGTTGTAAAATTGCTTATTCACCTGGCCGTTTGATGTTTATATACGGCGCATCTTATCATGCGGGAAAACAAGATTCCCAATAGAAAGTATAATACAGCCTATAAGACGCTTCTACGGCTCAACGTCGGTGCGGTGTTTGAGGGTAAATTCATGAATTAAATGTTCACCTGAACTCTGGGCTCCTTATCACAATTCTTGAAACATGTGGTAGTGATTACTCTTAGGGTAACTAGCAGATGATGGTTATTGATCTTATCAACATGATGGTCGCGGAATTGGCCCACGGGTGCTTCCTCTCTTTCGATATAAGCTCATGTCTATTTCCTCACTCATATCACTTCCAATAACTCGTTTCTGCTTGTTGCCCAAGTCACACCAAGGTTCGTCATGGTTTGGTTTCTTATCTTACCTGTCATGCTCCTGGTGACAACAAGCCACTTTCTTCCTGGACCTGCCCAATATATTTTCCAGTTCCTGCAGTCCATCTCAGAACTTGCCAGTCAAGTTGACAAAGCTCACAGAATCATGAATTATTTCCTCAACTAAGACGATGGGGAGTGGAGAGTGTTATGACCCTGGTAGCAGATGGCATGCGGCACAACAAAGAATCAGAACCCACTCACGCTGTAACACAGCCAGATTGTGATCATCGCCATGCTTGCCCCAACAATAGGCGGTGATCGACTGGTTCGGACGATGGGAGGCCGTGACGGTACAAGCACAACCAGATCTAAAAAGCGAAGAGTGAGTTTTGGGTATTGTCTCCTTGTCTGCCTCTTCCTTTTCAGCCAAGGTGTGGATTATGAGAGGTGTTGATGTAACCTGTGTGGCGGATAGTGAGGTTGCCCGGACAGGCTGAAAATTATCTCGATGGCCTCGGAAAGGGATGAATTGGAGACGGCGGTATAAAATTGCGTTCCTGTGCCTCAAAAATAGCCCCATTTACCACCATCATCATGAAATGTTATCCACTTTCAATTAGTGCAGTGTACGCATATCAGTTTTGTTTATCCGAATTTGGAGCAACGATTACTTGATATAGCGGAACAACATACAAAATAGGAATCAGGGCATTACATTACAATGGAGCGGTATCATAGGAAACATAACCATCTCGGAACCGTATGGTAGAAAGCCAGAAAGCAGACGGCGCGGACAAAAACATCGGTGACAACAAGCAAGAGCCCATTAGTTTCCATACTGCATCTTCCTTTCTCCCTCCTTTGAGGCATGCTGCTGCTCTCTTGCTAGATACAACACATATTACAACAACCAGGAATCAGTACATCCAACGAAATTCTTTACCATCCCCCGCGCCAACTTTCCCTTGGTCTGCGAATCAGACAACCAAGTTACACTCAATAACAGGCTGGCTTTAGAAGGCAACGTTGGCGAGGAGGGCGAGAGAGCCCATGGCAACCGCAGGCAGGATGCGAGCGGCCAGGCCGGGAGCGGCGTTCTCATCGTCGCCCGAATCGGTCCCGCCGCTCGTGGTGCCGTCCGTGGACCCAGAGCTGGAGCCGGAGCCTGTGTTGGAACCGGGGCCTAGTCAAGGTAGAAGATTAGTGATCGCTCCAAGAAAAATAATATAAAGATGTATTAGAAAATAAAGGAAAAAACGTACTGTTGATCTCGTCATCGGTAAGCGGCTTGACTTCAAGGTTGGTAATAGTGGAGCCGTCGGTGTCCTTGACGGTGAACTTGACCTTCCAGTCGGAAATCTCGACGAGCTTGCCCTTGGGAGCGGGCTTGACGCCGTCGTCGATAATCTTCTGGGCGCCGGGGGGCGGGACGGGAAGGGTGAAGTTGTTGTTGAAGTTGTCAGTGGTGATGAGCTTGGTGCTGCAGACGGGGGGCTTCGTGTTGGATTCCGAGGGAGGCTTCTGGCCCTGGATGGTGGCGAAGTCGAGCTTGCTGTACTGCTTCTCAAGGTTGCGGAAATCGGGCATGAGCTTGGCAGAGCCGTCCTCGTTCATCGAGACGAGGCCATAGTTGTTCTTCTCCTGAGTGTACTCGTAGACGACGCCGCCCGAGAAGACACCCGTCATCTGGGAGCCGTAGATAGTGCCGACCTCGGTGAAGATACGCGGCGAAACATCGTTGCAGCCGAACTCGGAGAAGAAAATGGGCACGCTGGTGCCCTCGAAGCCGCTGACCAAGTCGTCGTAACTGGCCTCCTCGAAGCTGCTTTCGCCGCACCAGCTGTAGCTGTTGAGGGCAAAGAGGTCGCCCTTGCTCATGTCGTCCTTGTCGCCCTCGAGCGAGCACTGGAAGTAGTTGTACGAATCGAAGAGGATGTCGCGAACATCAGCGGCCGAGTAGCCGACGGGAATGGGACGCGAAGCGTGCTTCTTGACGTAATTCTTGAGATCGCGGGTGACCGCACGCATATACGGCGGCACATCAGCACCACTCTGCTCATCATTGATGACCTCGTTGCCAGAGAAAAAGGCGAGAGTGTTGGGATAGTCCTTGAATGCCTCGACAACGGCGAAGGTGCGGTTGAGGTAGGCGGCATAGTACGACTCCCAAGGGTTGAAGCTGGTCAGCGAGTCGCCCACCAGGGGCGAGTTGACGTCGAGAATAATGTACATGCCCGCGGCGTTGAAGATGCTGACACACTCGTCATGGTTCACGTCGGGATTCACATTGTAGACACGGATGGTGTTGACGCCGAGGATCTGAAGCAGGGCGGCATCACGCATGCAAATATCCGCGTCGCTTAGAGGGTCACGACCGTTCTCCTCGTTGTAACCGGCAGAGCCACCCGGTTGATAGGCGACGCCAACAATCTGGAAGCGGTTGCCGGTCTTAGGGTTGATGAAGTACTCGCCCTGGACTTCCAGGGGCTGCACAGCTGCGGCGAGGGTCGCGCCGAGCGCCAGGAGCGCTGAGTGAATCTGCGTGAAATATCAGCGCCTTAGTTCGTTTGTTCAAGCGCAAAAAGAGGCGCAGAAGGGCCAGCGACACCTGCGCGTGATATCAAACATACAAGCATGGTCAAGATAGGAATGTGTCTGCTGTGTTGGAAAGGGCGGTGTATAGAGAGCGAAGATGGTGATTTCAACGAGATAAACTCAGTAGCACTAGCAGCAAATGCGCAACGTAAAATATAATATATGTCAAAATGAGCGACGAGAATCAAGAAAGAGTGCGAGGTGCAAGTCCTTCCTCGGATCTAGCGGGAGTGACCGTCGAGGGAGTGAAAAAGAAGCTTTTGAGCAAACGAGGGACTCGGGAGTTCAAAAGGGTCTCCCTCGGCCTGGATGGAAAGCTCGAAACACGAAGGGGGTAGTCCGCGTGAGGCCATTGGCGTTCCCAAACCAAGACTAGCGGTGCTGCACGTACCTGGGTACCCCAAAATTGACCTGGTCCTTTTCGCTGATTGGCTTTATTCGCCAGGGGAAATTGGCCGAGAAGGCTTGCTAAAAGCTCGATACGGCAGGGGCCCTAAGCCCTGTTCAGTCAAACACACCTTTTCCGAGGACCGAAAGTTCAAAAAACCCAATTGTGCCAGTGAGGATTTTTGCCGGCGACGACGAGATACGAGATGACGGCAGCAACGTGTTGCTGACCGACAATCCGGATGAGAAACGATAGATCGTCCCAAACAACGTGCGCAACACGGTTGCAGCGTCAGGTCTGCTTACTCGCAGTACTGTAGAAGTACGGAGTACGAAGGACGAGGTACCGAGCGTACGGGGTACTTCAGGCAGTCGATCCAGCGTGGCATGTATGTATGTACATACATGCATGCACCAGCGCAGCAAACCGTTGGCGGCGCAAACTCCCGCTGCCCCGCACTCACAGTGATCGGCAGGGTCTGAGATGAACCCAGCCCAAGGTCTTGTTACCTCATTCGGCAGAACAGGGCCTTTCAAACACAGCAGTGCGGATCGGCCCCTTGTTTCATTTCTTGACGCCGTCTCAGAGAAGCTCTGGAAAAAGCCTGACGCCAGGAGAACCGCCACTCAGGACATCGACTACTACTAGTGTAAGCATCCGAGTATGGTTGTGGGCCAACGTTGCACAAAAAGCTTCGCAGCCTGCCCAGCTTATACAGACGTCATTAGAGCCTATTCATCGTTCTTGGTGTGTTCCGAGCAGAACAGAGTGGGGAAACCCAGCAAATTGCTTAGAAGATGCCGTCATTGAACTTCCCGCAGATTTGGGAGGTATTCCCAGGCGTTCAACATGGCCTTCGTCTGCACTAGGATTCTGTTCTAACTGTTGGATGAACCATCTCTTGGGGCTGAGCAACTCAAATCCAGAACGCGACTACGCAATAGTGGCGTGAACTATTTTGCGTGTCACCTGCTTGAGTTGCCGACATCAGCCACTCAGATGGCCAAAATGGCCACTAAGATGACAAAGCATCTGGAACATTCGCCAGTTCATCGCAACACCCGACATCTGATTAGTGATTTAGCCAAACAGTCAACGACAATAAACTTCCCAAATCATAGTTTCAGCAATAACCCAATTTGAATCTTGCTGTATACGTGATAAAATCAGTCGGGTAATACTGGCCCTCACAAAGCGCGAGTGCAGACGAGCTTCAGAAGTGCTCACCAGTTCAGAGCGTTCGTTGTAACAGCAGCCCATTACCTAGAACAAAGCTCATAGGCGGTCGGGCCAAACCGAGTCGACTTTGATCGATAGTTCCAACAATGGAGCCAACAGAGCCGGCCAAAGACTCGTGGCCGGACTCGCAAAGTCCCCCACCCGATGAAGCCACCGTCGAGATCACCATCAAGTTTCCTCCCGAGAAGCACACCCAAAAATGGGTCTTTTCCCCGGCTGACACCTTGGAGCACCTTATCCTCAGCCTCTCAGCCGAGTTCCCCTCCTACGACTGGTCCAAGGCCAAAGCACTCCTCGAGAAGCGCCGACCGGGTCTCAAGTCCGTCTACACGCCCGCAGACGATTCGGACCTCCCGCTTTCGAATCTGCACGACACCACTCTCCGCCTCCTCGCCCCACAGACCTCGGCCCTGACCATTCTCCAAGCGCAGCGCGAGGCCGCCGCGGCCTGGCAGGCCAAGCGCTCCCTCGCCCGTGCCCGGTACGCGCGCGGGGGACCGACCCCATCGCGGCGCACAACGACGGCCGACGATGTGACCTACACTTTCCACGCCCTACGCCCGCTTCCACACCTTCCCAACCCGGGTCGCAGCCTCGCCCTGCTCGAACGCCTCCGTGACGACCCGGGCGTCCGGGCCGCCATGCGCAAGCACCGCTTTTCGGTCGGGCTGTTAACTGAGATGGATCCCACCAGCCACACGTCTGCATCGCACGACGGAGTTACACGCATCCTGGGCCTCAACCGTAACAAGGGAGAGGTGATCGAACTGCGGCTGCGCACCGACGCCTACGACGGCTACCGCGACTACCGCACCATCCGCAAGACGCTCTGCCACGAGCTCGCCCACAACGTCCACGGCGACCACGACGCCCGCTTCTGGACCCTCTGCCGCGAGATCGAGCGTGACGTCGACCGCGCCGATTGGACTCGCGGGGGGCGCACTGTCGGCGGGGAGGACTACGCTCCGGAGAGGATTCCGGGTGATGAGGAGATGGAGGAGGGGATGGTAATGGATCATGGCGGATGGGAGGGGGGCACGTACGTTCTTGGTAGCGGTGAGGGTGGGAGTAACAAGGACGGGGAGGAGGGTTTGAGCGCGCGAGAGATCAGGGCGAGGGCGGCCGAAGCTAGGTGGTCAAATATGGAGAGGGCAACGAAGCAGGGGGGGAAAGGGGAAGGAGAAGAAGGGGGCGGGAAGAAGGACTAGGGCATCTGGCATGATGTGGTGCGGTCTTAAATGATACCAGGCATGCAGATGCCAAACATGTTTTCCAATAGAAAGGGAACAGAGCCAGTGCTGGGGCTGCAATCAGCTCGAGCCAGCTAATCTCAGTTCACGATCCTTACCAGGCCATAATTGTCGGGCATTCTACGCTTTTACTTCTTCGTTCACCGCGAGCAGGTCGTAACTTAAGCACCCGACCAACCCAGAGATCGGATACCCCTTGAACCAAACCCAGTGTCTCTCACCCAATTCAAAACTTATTATCGGAAGAAAAATATCAGTCCTGCGCTGAGTTTGACAGAGTCAGGCAACCCTCCCAGTCAGACCCGATGATAAGGAACGGAATTCCAGTCTATTGAGTAGATGTCTCACCAGATTACCCTTTCAGCCTCGAAGCACCCAATCCCTGTCAACTACCCTCCAGAAGAAACCAGCATGCAATTTATCGACCTCACCATCCGTCAACAAAGTGGGGTGGCATCCTCGGATCTCCAGCAGGTTGTATACCAGACCATCACAGTTGTATGGCCATTTTCCCTAAAAGCACATCACTTTTGGATCAGCGTACTATGCTATAGGCGACATGACACTATGCAAGGCTAACTTATTAGACATGGTAGGACGCAACACATGACAGATTAAACCGGTGGATTTCGGAATTATTTCCCGAATCTAATCACTTGCTGATGTCGGAATAGTTTCGCCTCTCTAATCTCCCACCCCCGCTCACCACGGGCCTTCAACAGCCATCAAACCAACACGTATGCCACCGATCCGCTAAGCCTTATGCGTTCCAAGGCCTCCATGAACAAGCAAATTATTTTTTGATACAACAAGAAAAAGGAAAACCAAACGAAAGCAGCACCGCCACCGAGGCGAGAAAGCCATATCCAGCCCAGTCCAGAAACGCCTATGCACCTAGACTCTGCCTGTTTATTCCCCAAGCCTTGGAATAATCGGAATTGGACAAAAAGAGAATAAGAGAGTGATGGAGGCAAGACGTGAAGAAAGAAAGAAAGAAAGAAAAGGAAAAAAAAAAAAAAAAGAGAAGCCCAGCGCCGTCAGGATGGGTGGTATGGTACATGTACAAAGAAAAGTAATGTGGAAGACCCAAAGGGGAATGTTTCGCTTGTATGTCGCCCAATTATCCCTAACCTCGCCAAAGAGTGCAATCCAACCAAGCAGTGGCGAAATCATGAACCGCCAAATTAAGTATTAGTTGCGTGTGTGGGTATGAATGTGTGTCGACGTTACGCCGTCTCGGGCTCCTCGCACACCGTGCCCCCACCCAGCGAACTCCCGCCCGCTGAACAGGCACCAGATGAGGAGGAGGATGATATAGATGACGACGACCCGTCCTCCCCCGATGTCTGTGGTCGTTCTCTCGCCAACGCGTCTTTCTCCTCCTCGCTCAGCCTTAGCCGGAGCTTCTCGTCCAACAAGCTCACCAGCCGCTCGCTGTACTGATCTAGCAACCCGCTTAGGACCGTCTCGCTGACCTCCTGGCCCATCAATCCGATGCTACCAATAGCAGCACCAGCACCACCATCCCGTCTTTTATCCCCTCTCCTCTCCCTCTCTCGGTGCCCTCGATGACCACTGCCACCAGAGCCGGCATTTCCCGAGGTTCGGCTCCGAATCGCCCTCTCCCCCAGGGCAGCAGCCGTCAGCCGCAACTCAGCGTCTAGTTGCGCCAAGACATCGGCATGGATCGCGTCCGCCGTCGCTAGCTTCTTGCGAAACGCTCTCAGCTGCCGACACGTCTGCTCCGTCGCCATGCTGAGTGATCCAAAGCCGTACCCATTCCCGCCGCCACTATTTCCTCCGCCACCGCCGCCGCCGCCGCCGCTGCGCTGATGGCTTGAGCCCGAGTTCTTGCGCAGCTTGATGCTGCTTGACGGAGTGGTACCTAGGGCTGGGAGCGACGGGCGACGGCGCATGATCGCCTTGGACGGGCGGGCCTTGGGACTTTCAGGCGGGGGGCTGTCGTCGGAGCAGCGGGAGGCAGCGCCGGAGGAGGGGCGGCGGGAAGGCGTGCGGGCGTCCGCAGGGTCGTCCATGGTGGCGGCGCTGGTGGGGGAGATTGTCTGTTTGTCGGAGTTGTTGTGGTTCGGGGTTCGAAGGGACGAGAGGGGTAGGTGAAACTTGGACGATCGGCGGAGCGAGGGCCTGGGTGGCGAACGGCGCCCAGGAGCGGAAGCGGGATTGCCTCCGGCAGAGGAGGATGGACGTTGAAATTCGGCTAATTCAGCTTTGGAGAGGACGCGCCGTAAAGGGGGTTGGGCCGAGGCTGGCTGAAGCGTCTTTTCCGGTGAGGGCTCGCGGCTGCGCGTTTCGTTGGCTGGGTGGTCTTGGAACTCGAGCGCCCAGATCATGATTGTGCCATCTTCGCCAACGCTGACCACCTTGCGGCCGGACTCTTCGTTATCGATCAAAACGACGCCGTTGATGGATTCGGTGTGCCCCCATTCGCGGTCGACGAAACAGCCCTCCCTAGTATCGTAGACGCGCACCGACTTGTCCGTGTTGGAGATTCCCAGGAGAAACGGTAGATCCGGCTCAAGCTGGCCATGAGTGAGCGACTCGAGCACGACCGATTCCATCCCAATTTCATCCGTGCATTTGAACGAGCTGACGAGTCGTCCGCTGCTGAATTCGAATTGGCACACCGAGCGATCTAGCAGAGAGACGAATACCGCCTTCTCGTCTGCCGTCACCGTCATTGAGGACGGTGATGCCTTCAAGGATATCACTCTGGAAGGGATGGCCGCCATGAGATCGGGTTCGCCCTCCTTGCTCACTAGATCATGAATCTGAAGGGTCCGGTCGAGAGAGCATGTTAGGACTTTGTCCTCGGTCGGAATAAGCACCTGCACCACCTTGGCGCTGAACTCGAGGGTCTGAAAGTGCTCGAACACGCCCGCGGACGAGCGGTGGAATAGCTGGACCGTTCGATCCCGCCCGCAGGAGGCCACAAGAAACCTTGACTTGCCCTCGCATAGGGTGATGTCTTGGCAGTTGGAGGAGTGTGCCTTCGTCTCTAGCAGACACTTTCCGGTGGACACCTCGACGATGCGGAGAACGCCTAGCTTGTCGCCCGCAATGAAGAGGCTTCCGTCACTGGTGGCTTTCGCCGCAACGACTTGATTGGTTTGGTCAGACTCGGCACCTGTATCAATTTGCTCCAGTTGAAATTCAAAGGACGATGTTTTGACGCCGTCCAAATTCCACATGGTCACCTTCCCAAGCCTCGACCATGTAAAAAAACTGGCGCCAAGGCTGTTAGATTTTGGAAGCTGCTGGATCCCAGCGATGGGATCACCGACACCCGGAATCGGAATGCGTGCGCTGTCGTCCTCGGGACTGCCGGGTAAATGGCCCGCAGTCCAGATATCGATGGATCGTCTGCTGCCGATCGTCACCAGATTTTCCGCCAAAAATCCCATGGCATTAAGACCGGTCGTCATCTCGGAGCGGCGAATGGTCGGCTCAAGCATGCCGTTTAAGATATCGTCGAGGCAAATCACGGCAACCTGTCCCTCCTTCCCCCCAATGTAAACGTCATCTCCCCGGCGAGACATGCAGGTTATGCCAAAGCCAACTTCCAGCACTTTCGTCAGCTTTGTCTGCTTGTTCGCGTCATCTATCAGACAGACACATCCCGTTTCCGAGCAGATGATGGCCTTGTCGTCTGATACGGGGAGGGCACAGGAGAAGGTGGCGTCCAGCATTGATCCCAGCAGTATGTTCCTTCCCGGCAACGGCTTTTGCGCTTGCGAAACGTTGGGTGCCGGGGCGTCGGTGGGAAATTTTGGTTTGGCGGGCGGGACTTCCAAACTGTCTTCCACCCTCCACACCTTGACGTGGCGGACACCAAGCGTGATGACGTTGTTGCCCATCCACACCATTCCCTTGATAAACGAAGTGCACCTGTTCTGTTGAAACAGCTTCACGGCGCCCGTCCGAGGGTCGACCTTCCACAGATAAAGGAAGCCGTCGTTGGCCGCGCCTAGCGACGCCAGGTACTTTGTGTCGGGAGACCACGCCACGGCCTTCACACCGAAGGTATGTTCACTAATGGAAACTAGGGGTACGTCCGAGGATGCGTCCTGTAGGTTGAAAATGAGCACCCGTGGAGCGTAGCCCGTCTCGCCTACGGCTAGGTACCGTCCATCTCGGCTGAGGCCCAAGCAGGTCGCAGCCTTGATCCGCTCGCGGCTCGTCCAGGTCTTGGAGGTCGGCGATTCTGGTGGCCAGTCCGAGGAAGCGTAAAGTGAGTCCCTCGGAGAAGCAGTGGATCGGTTTCTGCTGTCATTGGCTTTTGGCGTGGAGGCTGGTGTTGACGAAGCATTTGAGTTGCTGGAGGAGACGGTGAGGAGGGGAACGGCTGTGGGTCGTGCCCGGTAAAAGCGCTGTGCGTAGTGCTCACCCGCCACATCCACCACCACAACGGCGCCGCCCGCGATATAGGCAAAGGACGAATGGACGGCGTCGAAGCCGGTGGGCGAGGTACAAGTAGTGCCTACCACGCGCTGAAGAGAGAGACAAGAATCGTAAGGGCCACGAGGTCGAATCGAGGACCGGGACGGGCGCGAAAGAAACGGAGAGTTGGACGGGGTAAGCTTAATCCGGTTTGAGGGAGTGGATGCCATCGCTCTGCGCCATGGGCTGGTTAAGACAGGGTCGAGATGGAGACTGGATTTGAGAGCTCGGCCGAAGGCGTAGGAGCATGTACAGCCGGATAAGAGAGTCGGTGTGAACGGTAGGTAGTGGTATTATCTCGGTAGAACGGAACGGAAAAAGCGCGAAAGAAAGGGGCAAAAAGTCGTATGGAATGCGTTGTCTAAAGTCGCCGTGGGCCGTCCAAAGGAGTGATGGAGACAGGTACCTATGCGGCTTGAAAGCTACAGGCGCGCGTAGTCGGACAGTCAGAATAGGCACGGTTCGCAGAAAACACCATCTCAGAATGATGCAAGCACACAGAATCGTAGTGGAGGTCGCTTACAGTGACATGAAGATGATCGTGCAACGAGACAAAGTTAATTGCCCCGGCGCCGACGTCGGTTAGAGCCAAGCTGAGGTACACAACATTTGCATCCAGACGTCGCAAACACGGCGTGGTCTGGGATAGTGAAGGGGAAAAAAAAACCACCAGCCCTGGCGCGCGAGCTGAGATCTCCAGCAAGCCTCGACCCAAGCCTTCTGTTGGGCTCCATTATGGGGGTCTGTTATGGCAGGGAAGAGCTTGTGGATAGAATATGGCCCGTGCGCCTACCTTTCCATGTTGAGCTCAAATGCTTTTCCCATTCTGGCGTTTCAATCAGTGGGGCTTTCAGCTCGATCTGAGTGTTGAATGGTTGTCCACGAAGGTGGCCAAGGGATTTCACTCGTAGTCGAAGGAACGACAGCCAGCGGAGATGCGAAGATCCATACGAGCACCGATCCGGTCCATTGGCTGCTTCGGGTGTTTCCTAGTTGATATGGATTACTTTGTATCCCCAGATTTGCAAAAGGCCGTACATGCACTCCTCGCTAGCGGTCACCCCACGGAATCTCAACGATGTCGTTCCCTTCACCGTGTGATGGAACTGTGAGGTTGCATTAGCGCGGGCCAGGCCTGCATCCAGCGACGTGACACCCCTTGCCAAGCAGCCATTGGACGCTGGTATACCGAACCGGTCCTGTCACTCGGGACGGATCCTGGACGTCAGACCAACACCAAGCGAACTTGGGATCGAAAAGTCGTCCGGACGGCGTGCCAATACACTGTCAAACCTAACGTTGAATCCTGAACTTTGTATTACACGTACCATGTACATACATATTCCAGACTACGGCCCGTAAGGTACATAGAGAGATTCACTGAAGTGCGGTAAGCGGCTACTCTCACGGTTTCATAGATCGCCGGCTCATTGCGGCCGCTAGAGGCATCGTTATCATACAGCCCGCCTTCGTACACCCCTTCATCCATATCTTATACACTGCTCCCCAATGATCTAATGGTACAATATTAGACTTGCTGGTCTCCAACATTGCGATATCTCGTGCTCGCTGTGCCTCTTCGTCTCATGTCGTTCCAATACCGGGTCCTTTTCCCCTCCCCCTCATCCCATCAAACCCTTCGCAAGCCTCCGTTGCGCTTCAGCGCGTGCCGCACTGTCCTTGTGGTTGGGGCCCCTCGGCTTGTTCCAGACGGGGTCGCGAACGATGCCCTCAGCGCGCCATCTCCGCGGCGGCTTCTTGCCGAGTGCGGCCCACTGCGTCCAGACGCGCTTGCCGCGCTTGAACCAGCGCTCCTGTCGCTCCGCTTCCGTCTCCGGGTCCGGGGTCCATTTGGATTTGAGGATCCGGCGAATCGCCTCGGGCGACACCTCGAACTTGGACGCTAGCACTTCGGTCGTGTACTCGTCGGGAAACTGTTGGTGCAGCATCCGGATGCCCACCAACGCGTCGGGCGAGAGCTTCTTGCGTGGGTTCCAGCCCCCCGGAAACTTTTTCTTCAGCGCCTCCTTCTGAATTCTCCATGGTTCTTTTTCCCTGTTCGATCTAGCCCAGTCGCTGCTCTCTTGGTGACTTGATGGTTCCTGCTTGGATTGCGGGGTCGATGCTTCCTTGACGCTTCCGGCGGCCGGCTTGTCATGGTACTCGATGTTGCGTGATTGTTCGATGCTCGATGCCCCTTGGGGAGTGTCTTCCTTCCCGGATTCGATAGAACGGTCGGTTGCAGCTTGAGTATCTGTGACTTCGTGCTTGCTCGCTCCATCACCTCGTCCTCCTCGGACAACGACCTGGACACCCTCCGTCGCGCTGCTTCTTGCACATGATGTGTGCAGCGCCCGTGATGTGGTTGCGAGCGCGGTGTTTGTCCTCGCCGTGTATACGCGGTTCGGCTGGTTGGAGAGCAACTGATACTGGGCGGCACGTGGTGGTGTGCGCGGTGGGACGTGAATCTGCGCGATGCTTCTAACAAATATCCTCAAGGCTGCAGTCCGACAGGAGCAATCCATTGTTTTTAGCGATATTAGGGGGATCGAAATTCGTGGGGAGCTGGTGGGATGATGTTGCGACGCTGAGAACTACTCGTTGCCATCGGAGTCCTCGAAAATTTCCCTGGACCCGAGCTGGCTTCGCGTTGAAGGAGTGGAGACAGCAAGGTGGAGCATGGCCACCCAGCCTGCGTTGGGCAGACCCACCAACGCCGCCCTCATGGTCCAACCACACGAGCCGACAATGGTCGCATTTCTTGATCTCTATTGCATAGCACACCTCTCCTGTACTTGTGAATTGGTATTGTTGCAATCAGTTCTCTTTTTAGGAT
This sequence comes from Corynascus novoguineensis, assembly GCA_033296725.1. Lineage (NCBI taxonomy): Eukaryota > Fungi > Ascomycota > Sordariomycetes > Sordariales > Chaetomiaceae > Corynascus > Corynascus novoguineensis. Next base: position 101,603 of record MU857602.1, read on the forward strand.
CTCGATGGATTTTTGCTTCGTATTACAGATGCTATTTTATAGTTTTCCCTTTATGTTGCTCTCTGTGAATAGCAAGGAGGTCATTGTACACTTCTCGTCAGATGCCGAGAACCACTGCTATGTACAGTGTATGCGAAACGGTCCCAAAGCTTACAACCCCCAAGTGGAACCAGTCCTGAGCCTTTGAAGGTAAGGGCAGCCGCGTAGCAATCTGGTCATTGCTGCTAACAACGGCCTTCAACATAAGTAAGTAGTCTCAGGTCATTGGCAGCCAGCTCACTAGGAATGGTCCTGTGGCTGAAGGTTTGGAATCTGATGTAGTGTTACACATCCCATGCTGATCAGCGGCATGAGGTGCTTGGGAGAATCTGACGCTTTCGCGCGGGGAATGTTGCATGTTAAGAGATAAAATGGAGACAAAATGAAACAAACAATGGGTTCCCTGCTCGGATCGGCCTGCATCAGCACTGGTGGTACGGCGCATGTTAGTTTTCTAGTCGTACAGCACACAGCCCGTCTGGGTAAGCAGGCTCACAAAAGAGGGCAATGGGATATCGGCTTGTTTCTTACAGAATTGATTTGAGCTATTTGCAGCTCTACTCCATTGTATGATGCAATACAATAATGCTTTTGACCGCGTGCCCGCAAAGCTCCCAACGCCAACCACCTATTCCCTATGCCCCCCCAAACCAATGCCTTATGCATGATTCCAATCGTAGTAGGAACAGGGTCTGAAGAAAGATAAAAAAAAAAAAAAAAAGAAAACCCAGAGCTGACCCTTGATGGCGTCCAACGGTTTAAGCATCATACATCAGTTCAACCGGCGGCCGGGCGGTGTGCGTCTTAAGGGGCTTTGGCGCCGACGGCGCAATCGGGCTGATGTCTTCGGGCTCGTCCGTCATGTCGTGGATAACGACACATGGCAGGTCCGGGCTCGCACCGTGCTCCGGGTCAGGCTGAAACACCAACGTCGAGCTGCGGCTCCGCTGTGGGCCTCTGCCGCTCTCGGCCGGCGAGACGGGCGACCTCTCCACGGCCCCAGCGAACTCCGTGTTGTTGGGGTTGTTGTGATGCCTCAGTCTGGCCAACGCCTCGGCCAAGTCCTCAGCGTGGACCATTTTGTTGGGCGCATCCTCCATCTTCTGCTCCCAGCCGTGTGGCGGGCTCGGTGGTGGCGAGATGAAAAAGAGTTTGCCCGCGTCCGGCAGCTCGAGATTGTGTGGCTGGGTCGTGAGCGGGGTCGGCTGACCAAAGTAAACGCGGCAGCGCTCGCCCATGATAGCCTCGCCGTCCCAAATCTGGCGCACCGCGATAGCGTCCTCGTCGCTGTAGAACGAAACAATGATGCGGCTCAGCGATTTGAGCGGGGAAAAGGCGTGGATGCGCGCCGTCTGCGAGATGAGGTCGCGAATCTGCTGGAGATTGTCCGGGGCAAATATATCGCGGGATTGCAGGTTGGTGAATATCAGCGTGTTGCATGGAGGTGTCGGCTTGACAAGCGGGGGGATGTTGGAGAGGTCGAGCGAGAGGTTCGACTTGCGTGAGCGGGCGCTACCGCTGGTCGAGGACCGTGATGGTGAGGGCCGGAGCTCTGGTGATAATTGTTGCTGATCCTGTGCGTGTTCTGCTACGCGAAATGGCAAATCCCTCTGCAGTGGCTGTTGCTCCATTGTTGCGAAGAATGTGTAAGGTGTGCGAAATGGTCGAATCGATGGTAGAAGATGGACAAAGAGACTGGGTAATGGTGCGTGGAGAGCAAGAGTCGTGCTTTGTTAAATGCTGCAAAACTTCGGACAGAGTCAGGTTAATTTTGAGTCTCCTTTGACGTCAAAGGGTATCTTGGATGTCAAGGAATTATGCAGACAAAGGCGGAAGGCACAGTGTGTGGCAGGCTGGGTTTATAACTTTGCAGCGTTCAAGTTGTTCTCCGCAGTCCGAGTGGTGGGACATCTATGCATGCGGCAAGCCCCTCGGGGCGATCACGGGCCGTTTGCAAGCCGCAGGCGGGCGCCAACTGGAATTTGGGAGGCTGAGTTCCTGAACGAGACCAGCACTGACCTGCCTCGGCTGCCCCGTAAAACGTGGCTTCGACAAGAGAACTTTTGCGCGTTCAAGTTGCCTCCCTCCCTGCAAAGCCTCTCCCTTGGACTTGAGGCCCCTGGTCAAATAAACGGTTGGTCGCCAGGTTCTGGATTGTTAGATTTCGCAGCGCTTGTTGCCACTTCGCTCGTGCGACGGGAGCCAAACTCCGCCAAACGAATGGAAGATTCCAAGACGTCGCCGGCGGAGAAAGCGCAAAAGTGGAACTCGGCAAGACTCACAGCCCCCTGATTGGTTTCCCGAACTTGGCGTCCTGAACGACTCTGGTCTGCAACTTTGCACAGCCTCCTGGGTTTGCGAGATGCCGTCGGTTGGGAATCAGAATCGTCAGGGATTCTGAGGCCAGCTTCTGGCCCGTCTCAACTTTGCATCACTGTTACTAACGGGCTCTCACCTGAAGTCCGCCCTGAGGCACTGGGGGCTGAATCGTAAAGTACATACGGAAGGTAGTCACTGCCCCCACTGGAGTGTGCTGCGTATGCTGTCTCAACAAAATCATGTTCAGATCTGAGTGTATCAGGCGCAGTGAGGAGCGCACCTTGTGTCGCTCCTGGACCCTGGTGTCCACCTGTCATGGCTGCTCAGCCTTCAGCGCCACCACCATGTTGACGAGGTCATACGCGGCATAACTCGACGGATCACTGATGAGAAACCGAAGACTTACTGTAACGGGAGCCACTTTAAACACTTGGTCAAATGGTCGTGGTCAGTTGCACAACAGCGTCATTCGTACCTGCGTTTTCCGACGCATTCGTACCATATGCGCGCGCGCCAAGCTACCTAGAATTTCCGCCTTTCATATCCCAAATCATTAGATCATACACGATATTACAGCCGTCATCATGGATTTTGTTCCGCCGCACAGCGCTTGTACTAACATGCCAGCGACTCGACGGTTAGTAACGGGCAAAACGTGGCAAGGAGGCACAGCAAACTTTGTACCACGGCTCCAGAGCAACGCCATTGTCGAGCTTACACTAGCGGATGGGGTGCTGTATTCTACAAAGCCACCAAGGCAGTGTACCGAGTACGAGGTCGGCTACTGGGAGCCAGGGCTAGATCTCAACATTGTTGGATGCCATGCCCCAACTCACCTTGTTCGTCAGCGGTGTTGTAATCCGTATACTAAAGCACGTCCCCGCAAAGATGCCGACGACGTGCGCCGCCTTCTCACCGCACCACCAAAAATCTGCCCCTCATATTAGCCCATCAAATCTGCCAAGAGAGCCCGTTTGATATTCCGCCATGACAGCCCAAGAGGCGGCTCACCGGCTGGGCTCTGCCAGATCCTCCATCCACTGGCTCCACAAACTGTTGCACTGCCCTCGAGACTATTGAGAAGAAGTGAAAGCCAACGTACAACTCACACGACTAAGCATTTGAATATTTGTACTTTCTATTGACATTCTAATGCATACACTATAATACAACCCCCGAGTTCCCACCGGTAGGGCATTTTCTTATCACGAGCCCCGCGAAGGTATTCAGATCTTCAAGGGAAGAGGGGCGGGGGCGAAAGGGAGAATGATCCCCTCATCAGGGTCTCACTCAATGTGGCTGAGTAAAAGCGACCAGCTGGCCGTTGAAAGACGAGCCAAATCTCCTGCCGCTCCCCGTATTATCCCGTCGCGCGGGTTGGTCGTTCACAGCAATGCCACCTCCTCCCTTCGGGTCTTGATGAAGCGATCGTGCAGCGGATGTGAAAATGGGTGAAGGCAAGCCCAGGCCATAATCGAAACGATCCGTGACAGGAAGGGCTAGTGTAACTAGCCGTGACACCCAACGATGCAGATACCACATCTCAACACCCCCCCCCCGGCCCGCCCCCCAAACACCAACTACACCGTAGTAGATGCAGAATTGTGCCTACCTAATCTCAACCCCCAATTTCTCCACTAGCCCCCTCACCACCCTGTCGTGCATCTCGTTGGTCTCCTGGTTGGTCAACGTCTTCTCCAGGCTCCGGTAGTTGATCCGGTAGCACTTGCTCCTCCTGCCCGTCTTGGGATGCGTGAACTCGTCCACGAGGCGCACGTCCTCAACGCAGTCGCCCGCAGCGTCCCGGACGACCTCCATGAGGTCGTTCTCGTGCCAGTCGGCCGCCCCGCCACGTGGGTTGCCCCCCGCAGCCGAGAATGCCCCTGCCAGCCAGAAGGACACGTCCTTGTAGCAGGCCGGGTGCTTACTGAAGGGAACAAAGGGCCGGATCCGGGAGGGGTCGTCCTCGACGCCGCGGAACTGCGACAGGAACCGCTCGTCGCGCGACCAGAACAGCCGGATGTCGGGAATTCGGAACAGCAGCATCGCAATGCGCTCCAGCCCGATCCCGAATGCCCACCCCACCTGTGAGGGCCGCCCCGCCCCGGCATGCAGCTCCTGCCGGCTCACTCCGCAACCCAGCACCTCGAGCCAGTCGCCCTGGTAGAAAACCTCGAGCTCCCACGATGGAGACGTGAAGGGGAAGTAGGCCTCCACCCAACGCACGCGGAGCGGCTCCTCGTTGTTTTTGTTGTCCGTCGGAGAGGCATCGCCCGCGGCGGCATTGGCCGCTGCTGCTGCGGCCTTGGCGCGCGAGAAGATTTCGTTCACCATAAGTTCGAGGGAGCGCTTGAGGTGGGCCGCAACGGCGGCGGCCTCGGCCTCGGTGTGGTGTCCCGCCTGGAGTGGGTTGCGCTCCGGGTGGAAGGGGGGGTTGGGGTCCTCAACCGTCATGTTGTGCTTGGGAAGCCGCTCGAGGTCAGCCAGTACCGCGGCCGCGAGGTCCTTGCCGGGCACCTTGTCCCTGTCCCAGACCCGGGCACCCTCCATCTGGTGGAAGACCGGGTAGTGGCTGCGGTCGACCTCGTCGCGGCGGTAGACATCGGCACTGATCAAGTACCCGCCGCTCGCGCTCGCTCGGAAGAGCTCAGCCTCGTGTGCGCTCGTGTGGGTTCGTAGGAGGGTGTTCTTGTTGATGTAATATGTGTCGGTGCGGGCGCGACCCGGATGGTCCGGAGGGAAGCCGAGCGAGTCAAAGTTCTCGTACGTTGACACGACCGGGTCGAACTCATTGTAGTATCTGTAGGTCGGCTCCGGAAAGACTGACTCGATGATTTTGCGTGTAATTGCCACCGGGTGGTCTTTTTGAAGGTGCAGTTTTCGCGATGTCAAGGAGAGTACGGTGGACGAGACATTGAACCACGAGTCGGTCGCATATTTTTTGCCGTTAATCTCAACAGTCTTCGAATTTGTGGTCACATTGGCAGTCGATGTGGCGGCATCTTCTCACGTCGAATCCCATCAGCAACCCCGAATCGCTTGAAGGTGCGTCTGCTTTTCATTGCTAACCTGAGGAGTAAGCTGCTCGCCAGCAAAGTCTCGCCGACGAGGGAAAAGGACCGCTTCGCTGAACGAGCAGCGCAATGCTCGACCGACTGCTCACACGGGGCAAGAGCACCTTGGCGATCCTCCGCGATCCGAACATGCTGGGCGCTCGGGTTGCGGCTCACTGGAGGCCTGATGGTGGGGATTGGAGACCTCTCAAGGAACTTGTGTGATCGCTGCGAAGGGTAGCTAGAAAAAACGGGTGGGCCAAGTTCACAGCCGCCGAGGAGCAAGGATTAGCTGCGCAATGACATCGGCCATTGGCTGTGTGCCTGGTGTATCTGATTGGCCAATTGCTCAAGGCCAAAAGGGTTCTCACAATCAGGTTTCACGTGTTCTGCTCAAAATGGTAGCGTAAATGTGCCGGGGCGTAGACAAAGAACAGAGGTACAGCAGGGAATTATCACGAACACGCAACTATAACAGAAATTGTTGGCCATCCCAAACTTTTACTTTTTTATATCCTATGCAAACCAGTTTACTTGCTTAGAGGCTCGCCATCCTTGATCTTCTGGAGACCATACTTTTCCAGGCGGATGCCCTGGATAGCGATGAAGCCCGTGGTGTCCATGGGCGAGAAGGTGTCAAGCGAGTCCATGGAGGCGTCCTCCTGCGAGTACAGGTTGCTGGCATCGCTCTTGCGGCCCAGCACGTACGCGGCGCCCTTGTACACCGACATGCGGACCTCTCCGGTAACATTCTTCTGGGAGAAGACGATCGAGTTCTCGAGGAACTCGCGCTCAGGGCTGAAGTACATACCGTTGTAGAGGCAGTGCGACCACTCGATGGTGACGAACTGGTCGCGCAGCTTGCGGACCTTGGAGTCCATCACCAGACCCTCGAGGTCAAGATGGGCGAGGCGGCTGTCCATACGTATTAGCGGCGGGTTCCACTTCCCTCGAGACTGCCAAATACTCACGCAATTGTCAGGCCCGGGGTGTCGTAGCAGCCACGGCTCTTCAAGCCAATGAAGCGGTTCTCGACGATATCGACACGGCCAACGCCGTTGTCGTGGCCAATCTTGTTGAGGAGCTTGAATACAGCAACCGAGTCGCCGCTGACCTCGCCCTCGGGGGTCACAATTTTGACGGGAATACCCTGCTCGAAGTGGATGGTGAAGTTGTATGGCTGGTCGGGCGCATCGGTGGGATCGACGGTGCGGGTCCAGAGCTCCTTGGGCGGGGTATGGTCAGGGTCCTCGAGCACACCAGCCTCGTACGAGCAGTGGACTAGGTTATCATCCATGCTCCAGGGAGCCTTGGGTGTGGATGAGACTGGGATGTTGTTCTCGGCGGCAAACTTGAGAAGGTCGGCACGGCCCCTATGGAACAATAGTCAGTATCTGATTTGGGAATTGCAGCAAGGCGTGCAAGACGTACTGGAACTTCTGGATGAACTCGGGCAGCCTCCACGGGGCGATGACCTTCATCGAGGGATTGCAGGCCTTGAAGGCCAGCTCGAAGCGGACCTGGTCATTGCCCTTGCCAGTGCAGCCGTGGCTCAGGTACTGGCAGTCGTACTGTTGGGCCACGCGGACCTGCGCCCGAGCAATAATGGGGCGGGCCAGCGAGGTGCCGAGGAGGTAGCGGTCCTCGTAGATGGCATTGCACTGAATGGCGCGGAAAACGATCTCGTCAACAAACTCGCGCTGCAGGTCTTCAATCACCATGCGCTCAGCACCGAGGGCAAGGGCCTTCTTCTCGACAGCAGCCCAGTCCTCCTCCTGGCCGACATTGGCAAGGAAGCACACGACGGTGTAGCCCTGGCACAACAACGTCAATACGAAAACTCCATGTGGTGTACAACGCTGACTCTCACCTCGAGAATGAGCCACTTCAGAATTGTGGAGGTGTCGAGGCCTGATCAAGCATCTGGGTTAGCACGAACGGAGACGGTCGAATAATTTCGTTGGGCATGGTCGGGAGGGAATCTGATGGGGCCGCTTAACAACGCGATAACCAGTCCAAGCAACATATGAGCGACGAATACCGCTACATATGAATGGAGCATGGATATCGGTCGTGCAAACAAGGCAGTCGTACCTCCAGAGTAGGCGCTGTGCGTAACAGGGAATCAGTAACTGCTCATTCTGTGTGTTTCGGCGGGGTAATGAATGACTTACAGACAAACGCGACCCTTAGACATGGTGAAGGAACTAAATTACACGGCTGATTGTTGCCAAAGGTAGATGCAATAGAGGAGAAGACGAAGATGCTGGGAGGGACAATGGAGGAGCTTGGAAGAGAAGAATGGGTCTTAGCTTCTTGGTCTTTAAAGGTCGGCAGATATCGGCCTTTGGCTGCCCCAGACTCTTGGTATGACTCGATCGATCCTTGTTGACCCCAAGGCGGTCAAACAAACTTTTTTCGAGCAATTGCTCTGGCCCGCCCGATAACGGCAAGCCCCAGACCCGTTGATAAGTTGACCCCTGGGCCCTGGATCGGTGTCTGCGCTAGCCAATCTTGGAACTGACGTAGCCAGCATTTTGCACTGCCCGGGGTCTGGCGCAAAGAAAAACCGAACGGAAGTTTTTTGGCTTGCCGTGGGAGCCGAAACCAACGCCGATAACCTATCTTGACTGCGCCATCCTCACCAATTCCCTAGATTTCGTAGTGGCAATCAGCGCTTCTTTAGATTAAGAAGCGCTTCTGCTCGCTGCTGATAGCGAGATATCTTCTTCCCCTTCTTGCTCTGTATAAAGCGGAATGCTTTTATAACGCCACGAGTATTGCTTGGTTACTGCAGCAGAGAATGCAGGCGGCCAAGGGTGAAGGACGGGTCCCGACGGCATCCTCGACCGCGACGATGACGAAAGGCGACAGGGACAATGCGGCCACATCACGGCCGATACACTATCCCTTCTGGTTTGGCGGTAGCGCGAGCAGCATGGCCGCTTGCGTTACACATCCGTTAGATTTAGGTGAGAAACCCCACGAGTTCCGGCCTCGCTGACAGACGTGCCCAATTCGTGTCTCAATGCTAATCAGCGTGTCCAGTTAAGGTACAACCTCCCCACATAAAGTTTTCACAATCCGATGATTATGTCTAACTTACTATCTCAAGGTCCGACTCCAAACGCGCACCGGGGACATGCCCAAATCCATGAGCGGCACCTTCGTACACATCATCAAACACAACGGCGTGCGCGGGCTCTACAATGGTCTCTCGGCCTCCCTCCTCCGCCAGATCACCTACTCAACCACACGCTTCGGCATCTACGAAGAGCTCAAGACCCGCTTTTCCTCACGCAAAACGGACTCAGTCACGGGCAAGCCCAAACCACCGTCGCTGCCCACCCTGGTCGCCATGGCGTCAGCCTCGGGCTTCATCGGCGGCATCGCGGGGAACGCAGCTGACGTGCTCAACGTACGCATGCAACACGACGCGGCGCTTCCTCCTCAACAGCGGCGCAACTACGCACACGCGCTCGACGGCCTCGCGCGCATGGTGCGCGAAGAAGGGATCGCTAGCGTATTCCGCGGAGTGTGGCCCAACAGCGCGCGCGCCGCCGCCATGACGGCTAGCCAGCTGGCCAGCTACGATGTCTTCAAGCGTACTCTGCTGCGGCTCACGCCCATGCAGGACAACTTGGCCACCCACTTCAGCGCGAGCTTCCTAGCCGGCGTCGTGGCGGCCACCGTGACGAGCCCCGTCGACGTCATCAAGACGAGAGTCATGTCGGCGACGGGCGGCGATCACGGCGTCGTGCGGGTGCTGAGGGAGGTTTACGCCAAGGAGGGAATGCGCTGGATGTTCAAGGGATGGGTGCCGAGCTTCTTGAGACTGGGGCCGTAAGTCTAGCTCTGCGCTTCGGCGATTGAGCGTCCAATTGCTAACAAGAGTCCGTAGACAAACGATCTGTACATTCCTCTTTTTAGAGTCTCATCGCAAGATCTATAGGAAGATCCACGGCATCGCGGAGCCGGTATAACACACAAACGACAAAACCGCAGCGATATCGGTTACAACTGTATAGATTCACTACATCGGCAACCATAGAAGGTACGTGTATATAGGTGCAGAGGAAGGTATTTTGGCAAGAGGACATGGGGCAGAAGCGGCGTTTAGTGTCTGTCTAGAGGGGGCATAGATGCATTTGCAGGCGCTGGCGTTAGATGAGAGCTCATTATTGAACGAGTATTTTGCACCACCCTCTCTGTGCTTTCTCCTGTTGTTGTTTTTTTTTCTCTATACCCGATATTCGTAGATTAGAGTGCGTGTAGGCTAGAGCATATCCCGATTACCGCGTAAGGGTCTCAAAGGATCCTGTGCAAGATCCCCATGATTTATCCGCCCAAACTCCTAAACTTTCTCCCTAGATCCCATCTGGTATCTTCGACTTGCAAATATCAAGAAATAGAAGGAGTCAGTCGCCTTGATGCTCTGCGGAGTGAGCACGTCCACCGTGGATATGCGATGACAGTAGCGTTGTCGCACTCTGATGCACACAAAAACAGCTTGACCGCCACATGCGATTATTGCCGTTTATGGGGCCCTAATCTCTAGGGCACCGAAGCAGCGCTGCTTTCCCGCCTGGAAAAACACACCAGAGACAGTCAAGGATGCTTCGTTACGCACCCTGTAGTCTTGAAGAACGGTCCACCAGCTCTGAGCTCATCGGTCTGCCTATGACCAACTGCTCTGGCCGGCACCGTACGGGGTAGTTCCATAGGGCGTTGTCCCGCCGGCCCCACCCCAGGAGCTCTGGTTGCCGGCGTTCCCAAACGGCGTCGTGTACCCACCAAACCCGTCCGCACCTGTTCCGTATTCCGGGCTGCGCGGCCCGTTGTAGTCGCCATTCATGCCATCTCCGCCTTCCTCAGCGAGCTCGTGAATGAGACCGGCCAGCTTCTGTTGGATGACCTTGATACCCTCGCTCACAATGACATCGGGCGGAAGGGCTCCGGCGCTTTCGACGTTGAAGTAAAAACGGTTGGGAACGGCATCGTAGTCGAACGGCTCGCCTTCTTGAGGGGGTTCTTCCCATGCGGCGTACTCGCTTGGGGGCCTTGTGGATGCTTGTTAGCATGATTTAAAGAATTGATATGTCAGGGAGAAGAGACTTACCATTCCGCCTTCGGATCCGACTCGTACCAGTAATCGGTGTGCCGAAGCTTGTTATGCGGATCGTACTCAAACCCGATGGCTGCCGACGGCGCCCACTTTGCGTGCTCCTTGGCAATGCCCTTCTTTGCTATACATTCGAGCTTGATCTCCTGACCTGGCCGGAGTTTGAGAATGAGCGGCCCAAGCCCTTCGGCATCAGACACTATTGGGGTGCCGAGCACTTGATTTATGCGGTCCCCGGTAGGAACCAAGTCGCGGGCAAACACGTGCATGTTCTCTTCGCCGGTGCACTTTGCGTGGAGGGTAAGCCGAACGCTGCAGTGTTCGCAGCAGCCGTCGCAGTCGCAGTCGCGCGCGTACAAGAGAGAATCGATGCCCTCGGCGTTGAGAGGGATGAGGCCCAGGCGATGGGAAATGAACTCGTCGGCTAGCACGGAGCTATTCTCTTCAATCTCAACCAAGTCAATGGCTATCGTCGGGATCTCGGCCAGCATTACGCGGCGGAGAGAATTGGCGAAAGACAGATCCGCATTCGAGAGCTCGTACTTGACGCGGACCGAGTCTGCCTAGGAACAGCGAGTGCGTTTAGCTCACGCGCTCCCCTCGCAAATTCTACTTGCGAAGGGGGCAAAGACATACTTGGGAAATCTTGACAACTGGGCCCAGGGCCTCAGCGTCGTCCATCACCATCGGGTCGTAATCCATCTTGTTGCTGCGGTCGTCGTGATCTTGAGTATGGCATGCAGAGAAACGAGTTAACTAGACTCAGTGGGCTCCTTTAAATGAAGGATTGGTAGTTGGAATGCGCTTGCACAAACATAGAGGGAGGTCTAGAGGCGGCGGCAGAAAGAATGCAAGTTTACATCCAACTTGGATCGCCTGCGACAAAGCGCGCCGCGCTAGGCTTACCTTATCTTCACATGATGAGCGCCAAGCACAGCACTACTGCTAACCCGAACATGGTTAGTTTGGCGCTGTCTGCCACCGCAAAACCAGCTGGAGCCCGCTCAGACCTGGGCATCTCAACATTCTGGCGGCCCGTCAATGATCCGCCTGCAAGTTGGGCTCGGCCAGAAGGGCCAAGCCGGCTTCGCATCGCCCCCATAAAATCTTTTGAGAAACACGCGACATCGAGCACTGAGTGACATAGTTTCCTCGAATCTCAGGAACACCAGAATATCACACATCCGACAACCATGTTACGACAAACTATTTCGGCCACCTCCAGAACCCTGCGCTCAACTGCCAGGCTCGGCACACAGAGGCAAGCTTTTGCGCTCTTCAAATCCTATCAGACACCACTGGCCACGGCTCGGGTCGTCGCGCCGCGAACACGATGGTACAGTTCCGAGACAGACGCCGCGAAGAACAATGGCGACGAGGCGAAAGAGCAGGCTGAGGCCGAGAGTCCCGAAGCTGCTCTCAAGAAGCAACTGGAGGCCAAGGACGCCGAGATCCGGGACTTGAAGGTAGCCTTCGTCCCAACAAGCAACCCCCGTGCTGCCATCCCCATGCTAACGCGTCAGCCGTGTAGGATCGGTACCTCCGCTCCGTGGCCGACTTCCGCAACCTGCAAGATCGGACACAACGCGACATGAAGGCGGCGCGGGATTTCGCCATTCAGAATTTCGCCAGGGACCTGGTTGAGTCTGTTGACAACTTCGACCGCGCGCTGGGCGTGGTGCCGGGGGAGAAGCTCAAGCCTGAGAACAAGACAGAGCACACGCAGGACCTGATCAACCTGTACGACGGCCTCAAGATGACGGAGAACGTGCTGTTGCAGACGCTCAAGAAGCACGGCCTCGAGCGCTTCGAGCCCGATGGCGAAGTGTTCAACCCCAATGAGCACGAGGCTACCTTCATGACGCCCATGCCGGATAAGGAGCACAACACCGTCTTCCACGTCCAGCAAAAGGGCTTCAAGCTCAATGGTCGCGTCTTGCGCCCCGCCAAGGTTGGCGTCGTCAAGAACAAATAAGCTACCAAAATCCACTCGACTCGATTAAGACGCCCATGGGAGGTCGACCCCTCTCTCACTCTGTACCACTAGCCGTTGTTTAAAAATACTCGCACGTGCCACTGAATCTTGGTGACCAGGGTGGCCGGGCTTTTTTTTTGTTTTGTTTTGTTTTGTTTTCTGGTCTCACCATGTATAATGCTCCTCTCATGATATCGGTTCATACCAAGTTAGCATATGGAATGCGGAAAAAAAAAGGGATAGAGACGACGGGGCTGGTCTAGGACTGGTATATAGAGCCCTCGGACGCACACAGACACGCGACTAATGCAAATGTTGGGTTGGGAGTGTTTGATTGCCGGCGTAACTTTTCATCCCTGTTACCTTTCCGTGAGCTGTATCAGAGAGCGACGTTTTGTTTCTGGCAATTTTCATGTATCCATTCATGCATCACGGAATGTTTCCGAACAAAATAATTCTACCCTTAAGACCACACAGGGGTCCTCTGCACGACCGCCTCGTTCTCATTTCACATCCTCCCCCTAGATACAAAAGTCAGTGTGAATATGTACCAAGCTCAACCACTCATGCAGAGATCACCATCATAATCATCCATCATTCATCAATCACTGGACTAGGGTAGTTCGCCCCGCGCCTTGGCTTCCAGCTCCTCTTTCTCCCTGCGCAATACCTCGATGTCGCTACGCAGCTGCTGCTTTTCTCTTACCAGCTGCGCGAGCGTCCCCCTGAGTGCACCAAGCTCCTTCACCGTTTCAGTCGTGTCAATGCCAGGGACAAGAACCCACGACAGCGGGCGGGGACAATGGTCGGCGGTCTCCTCTCCGTGGAGAAAGGGGCTCATGGGAGATGCATCATCATAACGTCCCTTGGTGCGCGGCGACGGCGGAGTTTCGAGCTCGCAGCAGCAGCGAAGCGACGAGGAACGGGCGGGGATGGCGATGGCCGGCACCTGCTGCTGCTGCTGCTCTCGCTGCTCCCGACGATGTCGCTTCAGCCTGGCGCCATCGTCCCGCGCGCAGCCGGCGGCCCAGCGGGCAAAGGTGCACGGCGTAATGCGGGCCATCTCTGGGTGGCCCTCGTCGTCTGAGATCCAGCATTCATCGTCGTCCGAACAGGGGTTGTCAGATGGGTTGTCGGCCGTTCTAAGTCGAGGAACGATGATGTCCATGACGAGGGGCTCCTAGTCCTCTCTGGCGTTGGCGACCTCCCAGCCGTCGCTTCTCATGCTGTTGATCGCCCAGATTGTGTCCACATCGTACCCGTCTGGGACAGGCACGTGCGACTCAGAGCAGTTGCGGTTGAGATAGTAGACATTCCGGCGGTTGTGGTTGTCCGGTGAGGTGGAGGACATAGATTCTTGAATGTCATGCATGAAACTAAGGGTATGTCAGAGAAGCCACTCAGAATTGTAATTGGGGATCATGAGAGGAGGAAAGGAAGCCGAGGCCGGGAAAGAGAAGAGTAACGAAGTGATTCTGAATGGACAGGCTGAAGGAAAATGGGGCAACAACGAGAGAAGAGCCTGCCTACCGATGGGCGCCCACTTTGCGACCCTGGCCTTGGTGCAGCAGACAGCAGGCTAAGAGAGGTTCAGCCTCGCTAGCCACAACGCTGCTAAGTCCCGCCCGCATCGCAACGTACGCCTTCATCATCGAGTTTGTGATGGGCTTACTCCTGCCGTCCCCCGCCACTCCACCCTCCTCGACCTCCCTCACACAGTCCGGAAAGAGGCAAGAGACTGACTTGACCTTGCCCTGAATGATGGCTTGATTATCCGCTGCTTTGTTGCGCCAGGCAAAGCGCTGCTCGGGCGAGGGGCGTGGGAGACGGAACACGGCAGGCTCGCTGGTGCCCGGCGCTCTCAGGTCATCTGAAACCGGTTCCGTCAGCTTCTACGCTATCAAGGTAAATCCGACATAAAAATCATCCCAGATGTCTTTCGTTTTGTCAGTGTCTCTTGGAATGATGCGATCGGGCGGCCACAGGGGACAAAATGCTAATAGATATTTGGACCAACGGCCAAGGCCCTTGGATATTGATTCCCTCACTGGCCGGCCTTGGGAGGCACAATGGCGTTACTAAAGGCTCAGCAGAATGTTGACGACAACATTGAGCTATGTTCTGGCATTTTTCTTATCGTTAAGGTGTACAGCAAAACCTTGGTCTGGTCTTCTCGGGTTTTATGATGCCATAGATGGCCGGACGACCATAAGTGCGAGATGACGAAAACGCACCAAGCACATAAGATGGGATTAAGAAGAGAAAATGAAAGAAAAGAAGTGGGAGGGAGGAAAAGAACATACAACTCACACACACCATTGAGATGACCAGTCAGGAAGCCCACCCTTGTCATTGAACCGTTCCTGCTCACGCATGCGTATTAGTCGCTAATGCTTGATTCTAATTATGGGATAACCTACAAAATCAGACGCCGAAGAGCAGTAGACTGCGCTTAGTATGAAGGAGATGGCTGAGCAAGGAAGGTAGTTGAGCAGCTGGTTGGCATTGAGAAGAAGTCGGACGTAGTAGCTAGGCGCTTAGCAAGGAATAATAGCAGTTCAGAGGCCGTCACATTTGTTTGTTGCCCAGCAGCAAGACACGCCATCACGCGCCCCCTCCCGCGGAGATCAGATGAAGTCGCGCCTAGGAGACGAGCTGCCGAATGGCGGAAAGGGCATCCATGTCTTCCCTAGTTGAACTTGACCTAGAGTCTGTTATTGATGCAAGACCACCGGCTGGCGATGTATACTAATCTATAACAGCCCTGATGACCCCTGCGGATTGCTCGTGGCTTGCCATATGCATGAAGTCTCGTCCGCTAAATTGAATTTTAAGATATGATTAAGTCTAGCACTTGCGGATCATGTTTCTAAACTAAGCTTTCTTCGGTCGGCCCCTTCCTTTGCTGGCGCCCTTTCCCTTTTTCGATGCTTTGGCACTATCATCCGCCTCATCGTCGTCGTCATCAGCTTTTGCCGTCTTCTTTTGCGTCTTCTTCGCGGCCTTGGCCTTGGGCTGTCTGATGTATTTGTCCTTCTTGAGGTCGAGCTCCTCATCGTCATCCACGTCAGCAATCTCGGCCACATCGTTCTCGTCCTCTTCCTCAATCGCCTCCTCCAGGTCAGGCATCTCCTTCTCCAACTTCTTGGCCGCCGCTGTCACGTTGACGTTGCTAGCTTTCATGAAGGGCACCGGATGCGAGGCAGCATTGTACCTGAAATGCGTTAGTCATCTCTACACAGTAGCAGAAGGAGTGAGAAACTTACAGCCTGGTGAAAGTCGACTTGGTCTGCGTCTCGATATTTACCCTGTCCTCTGACTGGGGCCCCACCCCGAGTTCTTTGATGCTATCAAAGTCCTCCCGAGTGAGGTAGTAGCTATCCATCAGATTGATGACGTCCTCAACGGCATCCTTACCCTCCACCTCCAATCGCTTGATTAGCTGGTGCCAGAGCACAGGCAGATATTGTTGCCGGATTTCATTGTGGTCACCTGACGACTTGAGCCGCATGTGGGAGTGGATCTCACGGACGAAGCGGCCGAGCTTTCCGTACTTGCTGTTGTTGCCGAGCCAACTCGTGAACATGGGCTGCTCCTTGAACATGCCTGCAATGAAACTGGACGGCCTAACGGTGCTGAAGACTGCGTGCGTCGGCATTAGGCTCCAGTGCTGCTGAGGGCCGTGGATCATGCGGTCGACCAAATCCCCGTCGCTGATGCTCTCGGCCGCCTGATCAACCAGTTCCAGCCACTTGAGGTTCTGCTCCCTAGGATGGTAGTTGTTGCCATTCAGTACCGCCGGTCTCGACCGCAGATAGTTCTCCTGAATCATCAAGAAACTAAACTCGTGGTCGTGGAAGTAAAGCTCAATCTTGTCGTTGAGCGTCGCCTTGCTCGCTGGGCTAAAGAGACCTCCGCCAATCATCCTTTGGCAGATATCCCAAGGCTTCAGTACGACGTGCTTCTCCCACGCTCTACTCATCTCCTTGCTCTGGTCGTAATCCATCGTCGTCTGATCCAACTTGGCGGTTGACAGCATATTGATGATTTGGCGGATGTCCTTGCCGCTGCCTTCAATGAGCGCGTTGATGACTTGCGGTGGCATCTTAAGGCCTTCTCTGTGACAGATGGTCATGATTCTGGACCGGATCTGGTCAACAGTTGGGCGCTGGAACTTGATATCGAAAGCGACGTGATCAAAAGGCTTCATCTTGGGCAACCTGCGTTCATTGCAGATGAGAATGAGAGGAACATCCGTCTTCTTGCAGAACTTCGCAAGGGCGCCGACACCGCCGCGATCGCCTGCCGACATGCCGTCAACCTCGTCCATCACAAGCACAATCTTTTTCTTGCCGCTATCGACCTTTTTGCCATCACCGGCAAAGTAGCCCATCAGGGATGTATTGTTGAGCACATCACTGACGCCGTTCTCGACGAGCTTCTTGCTGCGCGTATCGCTGGCATTGCTCTCGAGCACGTCATAGCCTTCAAGTTTGGCCGCAAGATGGGCAGCAGTCGTCTTGC
Organism: Corynascus novoguineensis; assembly: GCA_033296725.1. Taxonomy (NCBI): domain Eukaryota; kingdom Fungi; phylum Ascomycota; class Sordariomycetes; order Sordariales; family Chaetomiaceae; genus Corynascus; species Corynascus novoguineensis. The sequence goes on from MU857602.1 coordinate 118,635, forward strand.
CGATCCCGGGCGGGCCAGAGATAATGATAGCGCGGTAACCGCCCATGCCATCGGCGCCCCTCTTCTGAAAATCGTACTTGCGCGACAATGGCCACTTCTTGAGCCAGCTCTGGATCCGCTCGACGTTCGCCTTGTTGCCGCAGATCTGGCTGAGTTGGGTGGGAGCGTACTTGGTTGTCCACAGCTGGGACAAGGCCGGAGCCGAAACTGAAGCGGTGGTCCCGCGAGCTGCGGCAGCCTTCTTTGCCGTCGCCTCAGCCTCGGCCTTGCGTGCTTGCTCTTCCTTTTCCATCCGAGCTGCCTCCTCTCGGATCTTCTTCTCTTCCGCCTCTTGCTTTTGCTTGGCCTTTTCTGCTCCCTTACCAGTACCACCGTGAGCAGGCATAGTTTTGATAAGGTAGAACAGTCCGTCCTCATCGATTGTTTTGATCCCGTGCTCCTTGATCTTTCTCAACTTGCTGGGTCCAGCATCGTCTCCAAGGACAACGAAATCTGTCTTGCTGCTTGGGGCACCTGTGACCTTGCCTCCATACCGCTTGACAAGAGCCTGACCCTCTTCGCGGCTAAGCGTTTTGAGCAACCCGGTGAAGACAAACGTTTTACCCAACAAACAGTCCTCCTCGCCCTCAGGTATTTCGGCGGCCCCAGCCATTGGGGGTGGTCCTGCATTGCCGCCCCCTGCACCCGCCTTTCGCCAGTCGAACTTGACATTTGGATCTGGTGGCGGGGCATCTGGCGCCTGAACTGTGGGAACATTGTCGAGAATAGCCTTGATATCGTCCGGTTCGGGCTCCGCCTGCTTCTTCGCCCTCGGAGCGCGGGGCTTTGCAGCTTTCTTCGCAGGTTTGACATCATCTTCGTCCTCTTCGCTGTCGGAGGTGGGGGTTTTGCGCTTCTTGGCCGGGGTCTTGTTGACGGCCACTTGCGGTGTCGCTTTTGCCCCATCTTCGTCTTCATCTTCGGCCTTTACAGGTTTGCCAGCACGAGAGGCGACTCGCTTGGGCTTGGGCAGAAATTCTTCCTCGCTCTCCTCCTCGATGTAGTCGTCGTTCTTTCGCTTATTGCCACCCCTTACCTCCGCCGCGAAGATGTCATCTCCTGCATCCTCGTCATCGTGGTCCAGAAACGCATCATCATCCGCATCGTGCTTTTGGTAGGCAGTAATAGGCTTTTTCTTGGTGCCGTTTTGCTTCGAATTGGCCGGTTCAGGCGCCGGTTTTGCAGCTGTTGGTTTGGTTCTGGGGCTCACGCGTACCTCGGTGCCAGGCGCTGGGCGAGTTTTGGCTGCGGGTTTTGGCGTAGTTGTCGTGCCATCCGGCTTGGACTTAGACGTCGCAAAGTACTTGGCGGCAGTGGTCTCTTCGCCCTTCACCTCGGTGGGAGCACTAACGAAGTATTAGTATCATTATCGCACTCATTGAAAGCAACACTCACGGTGCCTTTTTCCTCGGAGTGGACCTGGTTGACTTTTTGAATCTGTGGTACTTGTTAGACATCGGAAATCCAAGGCAGCAGTAGAGATCCACTGGGACCTACTCGGCAACCTCTTCGTCTTCGCTGTCTTCGACAACCTTGCGTCCTTCTACAACTAATTAGAAACCATCTTTGATAGGACAATCAAACAGAGAAATACGCACTGCCCCGGGGTTTCTTCGTCGGTTCCTCCTTCTTGGCTGCAGGCTTAGGCGGTGGAGCACCGCTTTTCGAGGCGAAGAAGTTGCGAATGTCGGGCATGGCGATGATAGGGAGGAACTTCCGTCAAATGAACAAAATTGAGGGAGATATTTTCAAATATAAACAGCGTGTGAAGCGTGAAATGCACTACCTTTCTCCCTGAAATATCGTTGCCGCTTGTACCCAGGCAGGCACTGGGAGCCTAGAGCGTTGGTCGCTGAAGTCGAGATCGCTGACGCGCTGGAACGGGAAGGACGACGCGGATTGAGCTCAATCCTTGGCATTTGGCGCGTTTGAGCGTGACGTGCTGCATTAATTGCTCCCGTATAATCCGATATTGTTATATGCAGGTTAATGCTGAGCCACTGAGGTGCTGGTACTCCCGGGGTTTCTCCGACACGCAGCGCCAAATCACTGCCGGGGTCTTTTTTCGGCGCTGGAACCACGCCCGTCTCGAGACCCATCAACGGCCGCCAACCCAGTCAATTCGATCGCCATGAGGCCAAACGCTTCGCCGGCGTTCCTCAGCGCCTTCCAGGCGCTAAGGATAACGCCTGCGACACCACTCCGTGCCTCGCTTCCCTCAACGACCGTCCTCCGTCCCTCGGCACCGGCCGCATCAGCAACTACCTCGCAGCGGGTCAGGCTGTTCTCGGCGACAGCGATCCGGGCGGGATCATGGCTGGAGCCTAACCTCAACCGCAAGAAGAAGATGATGAAGGGCCGACCCAGAGTTCCGACAGGAGGGTCAACAAAGGGGACAACAGTGGTATGGGGCGACTACGGGTTGCGCATGTGCGATCACCATCGCAGGATCAGCGCCGCCCAGCTCAAAATGGCCGAGGATACCATCAAGCAGCGACTACGTGGCGAGAAGTACCGGCTGTACAAGAGGGTCGCTTGCAATGTCGGTGTTTTCGTGAGCGGTAATGAGGTAAGATGAATGGCACCCTGCTGCGGCAAGGCTTGGGAGCGCGCTGACAGCGACTGGTTTCAAGATGAGAATGGGTAAGGGCAAGGGCTCCTTTGACCACTGGGCGGCCAGAGTGGCGGTCAATCAGATCCTTTTCGAGATCCGCGGACTTGTGCACGAGCAGGTCATCCGGGACGCTTTCCGGCTTGCGGGCAACAAGCTGCCAGGTACGGGCTTTCCTGTCACTACCAGAGTTGCAATTGCTGATATGCGTATAGGACAATACGAATTCGTCAAGAAGGGCGACCCTCCGGTTGTTGGGGTCACGAAGCTGGATGGCATCACGCTGGAAGATCTGAAGAAGCCGTGGAAGAAGCTGCCAGATTCTGGGGCGCCCCCGCCGGCTTCGACAACCTCCAGCTCAGCACCTCCTCCGTCATAACCCCAGATGCTCCTGTTCTTATTGTACCATATGTAGACTAACACAACAGCCGGTGTGCTGTAGAGTCAAGTGCAAAATCTCAGTTGATAATGACCGTTGAGACATAGTATTGGATTGGCTTCTACATGAACATAGTGTCCCACGCGGTACACTTATAAATCATCTCGAAAGCTACATGCCGTGTTAGGAAGCTTTCATTTAGAGCATTGCGCCTTCAAACGGCTTGCAGGTCGCCCTTATTACGTTGCTTAAGATGCCTTGCAACTTGAAGTGTCTATTGTGGAGCATTACCAGCACTCTTGATGGAGCAGTCGTCCCTTCTTACACTGTCCAGCTCTATGGTCTCGAATACAAAATATCTGAAGGCGGATGGGGGTGCGCGGAGTGCCTGCAGTGGCCCGTGCACTCACCCCTGCAACCGCTTAATTGATTTTCGGAAGCCCTCCACGTCGCGTCACCCAGACGCGTCTTCCAAAAGCCCACTCTCACCTCTCCCACCCAACAATCTCCTGCAGACAAACCACAACATCACGATGGCGCTCATTGTTGACAAGCACCGGCCTAGGTCATTGGATTCCCTCACATATCATGGAGAGCTATCTGAACGGTTGCGCTCGCTGGTACGACCGAATGAACAGTAGCTGGAATGACGCCCACTGACAATCTGTAGGCCCAAAGCGGCGACTTTCCCCATCTTCTCGTGTACGGGCCATCCGGTGCAGGCAAGAAGACAAGAATCGTGGCGACATTGAAGGAACTGTTCGGACCTGGAGTCGAGAAGATCAAGATCGATGCGCGAGTGTTCCAGACCAGCAGTAACCGCAAGCTCGAGTTTAACATCGTCGCCTCCATCTACCATTTGGAAATTACGCCCTCGGACGTTGGCACCTACGACAGGGTGGTTGTGCAGGACTTGCTCAAGGAGGTTGCACAAACACAGCAGGTTGATCAATCGGCGAGGCAGAAGTTCAAGGTCGTCGTCATTAACGAGGCCGACCACCTCACCCGAGACGCCCAGGCGGCTCTGCGTCGTACGATGGAGAAGTACTCGCCGAACCTGCGGCTTATTTTGCTCGCCAACTCGACAGCCAACATCATTGCTCCCATCCGATCACGTACCTTGTTGGTTCGGGTAGCGGCCCCGACGCATGACGAGATTTGCGATGTGCTGGCGGTTTCGGCGAAGAAGGAGGGGTGGCCGGTGGTCAAGGGCCTGCACCAAAGAATTGCCGAGGAAAGCGGGAGGAATCTGCGCAAGGCGCTGTTGATGTTTGAGGCGGTGCATGCGCAAAAGTAAGTCTGCAATGATCGCCTCGCACTCTGTTGGAGACGGTGGTGCTAACGATTTTCTCTTCCCCACAGCGAGAAAGTCACAGACACCACACCAATACCGCCCCCGGATTGGGAAGCCCTCATCGGGCAAATCGCCAAAGAAATCATGGAAGAGCACACGCCAGCTCGGATTCTGCAGGTCCGGTCTAAGCTCTATGACCTGCTGACCCACTGCATCCCGGCAACAACAATTCTGAGGACACTCACCTTTAAGCTTATCCCGCTAATTGATGACGCGCTGAAGGCGGATGTCATCAAGTGGGCTGCCTTTTTTGAGCATCGGATTCGGACAGGTACCAAAGTTATCTTTCACCTCGAGGCTTTTGTGGCCAAGTTTATGAGGATATTCGAGATGTATTTGATGAGCATGGACATGTAATTGAGGAATCGTTTAGATAGGGTTGGGCGTTACGGACTGGCTGGGTCAGATTCTGAGAGTTGAGCAAAATAGCATCATGAATTTACATACGCAACAGAGGATGTAGACCATCCTGCCAACCCTGACAGCCCAGGAATTTGAGAAAACACAACAGTGTCAGAGCTGGACTTTGAATGCTCGGAGCTCAACCGAACCGCTTACACAGTACATTTGTCAACGGTTGTCAGCACCCTAACCCTAAGAATTCAAGCACTTGTGCAGCTAAAGTACCTGGCTACTCTGGCGAATCATATGCCGCCAGTGGGTCGCTCTGTGCCACTTGCATCAAACTGCCGTGCCATTTCGAAAGGCGCGACCGTGTCCGGAAGCCAGGTGTTTGGACCCTCAGCTTCCCATCCATGACAAACTCTAGGACGAATTGCGCCCGGCCCAACCTCAGCAATTGCCACCACTCTTTCACGCTGGCTGTCTGAGGCCCGACCCAACAGCTGCTGTGCTGTAGCAGCTCGACTCCTGCTATACCTAAGCTATCGAATTCCTGCGAATTAGACGAGGCGAGTTCGGATAGAGCTCGGAAAGATTCAAGATGCCGCTCAACCTCTTTCGCGTCGCCGGTATGCACGCCCAAAGAGGGGAAAAAGAAAAAAGAAGATCGGAAAAGTAGAGCTGACATAAGGTTGCGATAGGGGATCTCTCCCATCTGGCGTCCATTTTCATTCTTCTGCACAAGATCGTCCAGCTGAAGGTAGGCATGCCGTTATCACCAGAGAGACAAGTTCCCGAGGAGGTTTAACCAGGAAGCAGAGCTGCTCAGGCATCTCTTTCAAGTCACAAGTCTTGTACCTGTTGGTCTACGTGACGCGATACCTAGGTATGATTTCGATCTCCTTTTTCATGGCCCAACGTTCCCGTGCAGAGAAGAGAGAGGCTGACCAGCGTGATCACCATAGACCTCCCCTGGACGAGCTCGCCGTATAACTTCATCTTCAAGGTCACCTTCATCTCGTCGCAGTTCTACACCGTCTACCTGATGGCACGGGAGTACCGGCCGACCAACGACCCGAACTTAGACACGTTCCGGGTCGAGTACTTGCTGGGGTTCGCGGGCGTGCTGGCAATACTCTTCCCCGTGCGGTACACGGTCCTCGAGATTTTCTGGGCCTTCTCCATTTGGCTCGAGAGCGTGGCAATCCTGCCGCAGCTCTTCATGCTGCAGCGCACGGGAGAAGCCGAGGCCATTACGGCGCATTACCTGTTCGCGCTGGGCACTTACCGCGCCCTCTACATCCCCAACTGGATCTATCGCTATGCGACGGAACCGACGCACAAGATCGACACCATCGCCGTTGTCGCCGGCGTGCTGCAGACTGTTCTGTACAGTGACTTCTTTTGGATCTATTACACCAAGGTCATGAAGGGAGAGAAGTTCAAGCTGCCCGTTTAAAGCGGAAGAATAAGTAACTTCCACTTTTGGCAAGCGCGAAGATGATGAGAATTCAAGGCCGAGTGCAGGAAGATTTCCTCTTTTCGCAAACTTTTGGTCTCTGCATGGTCTTGTCTTGGTGCGAAATGTGGTGTTTTGTCTGGCGAGGGGTGAAATGCGTGATGAATGACAATGGATGGATGGGCGGTGGTACGGGCCTATCTATAACCACGACGAGCCGGGCGGCCATGAATCTGACCCGACCAGAATGATAGTAAGGGCGGGTGGGCAAAAGGCGGACAATGCATGTCTGGCGTTCGGAGATGTTGGCTGGGTATTCTTCTGCTGGACTAGGGGGCGGTTATGGCTCGGATGTTTTATTAGGTTGTCTTTGGAGTGTATATAGATGCAGTCGCCTGTAAAAAAAAAAAGCGGCAGGGCTGAGAGCGACTGCTATTTTGTGTCTCAGGGGCTGGTGCCCTCGAAAGCGAAGTGGTGTCGGTTTTTGGCCAAGTCAAGAACGGGTATGGAAGGTTGAGTCAACGAAGCTCCTGCGACGCCTTGGCCCCTGATGCCCTCGAGAAGAAGAACACCGGGACGGCTGATGTCGTCGTTGATGACTTGGTGCCGTCAACCAAAGAGCCCTTATCTGAGACGCCCTCGCCAACGTCTCGACTCTAGGGGCAGCCTTTTGACTGGTGTACCAGCAACGAACACAGGAGGACGGCATGAAGTCCCGCAGTTTTAAGTTTGGGCAAGCATAAGGACCCCCGCGCGGCATCCGTCTCAGAATCACCCCCAGCAACCCCCGATTCGGACGAGCCGGGGGGTGTCTGTGCGCCCCGGCGCCGCCTCGCTCCGGTGCGATCTACGCCAGGCTCCGGGGGGGTTGCTGTCGGTCGTGACCTTGTCCATTATGTGCGGATACACTTCTTCGACCAGGCCAGCAGCTGTGAGGGCGCATCCTTGGTCCTTGGCACGACAAGGTGTCATGGCGAAGAAAGTGGGAGTCTTCTCTCTCCAGGTTCGCTTACACCATTCATGCTAGACCCCCAAAGAGAAAGATCTGCCGCTGCTGTTCGGTTGCCACCAGTCTGTTTCCAAATGCTCAAAGCAAGCAAGCGTGGTAAGCAGGTTGTCAGGATCAGCTCCAGCTCCAACTTCAATTCCAGCTCCAGCTCCGGCTCCGGCTTTCTGGTTGGCGTTTCGGGGGGAAATTTCCCGCGCAAACATGTCTCTTTTATCCCCCCCTCCTCCGCCCTCCTCTGTTTGTTTCTGTTCCCTTTTCCTCTCTTCCCTCTTCTGCCGTTTTGGCTAATTCCTCCCTCCCATTTACACCCGCGCGTCTTCCTTCTGGCTGAAAGGATGATCGCCAGGTCCGCCGTCGCTGCTGCTACTCTGCTTCTATTCTGCCGCCGGCGGTAATATACCTTTCGTTTAATATATTTGGTTGTTCATTATACGTTGTCTTTTGCCATGGCCAAGAGGCCGTTAATCTTCCCGCGGCTTTCGCTTCTCTTCTTGTTATGCTCGAGCTATGCTTGGGTTGTAGCTACGGATAATTGGGCGGCAGACGGACCGGGCCCGGTGCCGGTGCCGGTGCCAGTGCCGGTTGCTGTCCAGGGGCGGGACGTCGTTAAAGGAGGTGCGGGAGGGGCCGAACCGGTGTGGGCAAGGATAGCCAGCGGCGAGGTGGAGGGTCGGGATGGGCCGCATCCCAGGTCGCCGTCGGCCGCCGAGACGGCTCATGTGGCTCCAGACGGGTGCCAGGCCATGATCACGCCGCCCCCGTCGCTTGTGAACCGGCAGGATCAGGGACAGATCCAGGCGCTGAGCGACCAGCTACGGCGAGTCAGCGACCAGTTCCGCTCCGTCAGCCAAGCGAGCCAGCAAGTGAGTCAATCGAGTCAGCAGCTCAGCCAGTCGCTGCAGCAGGCCACCCAGCGGCTCAGCCAGACGGAGCAGCAGCTGGCGAGCGCTCGCTTGCAGCAAGGGGCAGCCGAGTCGGCCTCGCGCTCCATGTCGCAGGCCTCGGCCGAAGCGTCGCGCCGGGCCGACGAAGCCGTCAGGTCGGTGTCGCAGAGCGCTAGCAGCGCCATATCCGCAAGCATGGCGAGCCTGGCGAGCTCCATGGGCGCCAGCTTCTCGAGCGCCCTCCGACTGGCCAGCCAGAGCGCTGCGAGCGTGGCGCAGAAGGCTCAAGAGGACGCCACGGCATTGAGGGTAGGGCTCTTGGTACACAAACTTAGCTGCAAGGACCACAAAGGTGCTAACAGTGTCTTAGGATGAAGCCAATTCGCAGATCCAACAGGCGCAGGGCGCCGCACTTTCGGTCACGCAGACGGCCCTGGCAGTGGTGGGCGGCATTGTCGGCTCGTCGCTGCTCACGGGCATCGTGTTTGTGCTCGTCCTCCGCCGCCGCCGCGCGAAGCGGCGTCAACGTGGTCGCGGAGAAGATGGCGGCGGAATTAGCGGCAACATTGGCTACCCGCAGCTTAAGGCGACCTCCAACAAGGCGTACTCGCTCTCGTGGGCCAAGAAGGGCTACGCCGCGAGCGACGACGGCAGCAGTACCTACAGCACCGATACTGACGGTTTGCGGTTCCCCGTCGACATAAAAGAACCACCAGCGGCGATGACGAATGATGCGACGAAGACTACGGCGGAGATACCGAGAAAGAGCGTCTCCCCAGCGGCGGCCGCAGTGGGCTATGCGGTCAGCTACTACGGCCCGCGTCCCACGATCATCGACGCCAGCAAAAACAAGCGCACAACATCATCGAAGTTCCAGCTCGGCAAGCCACCCCCACCCAGGGGGGCAACAACAACTGCAGCAGCAGCAGCAGCAGCAGCAGTAGGGGGAACGGCAAGCGGCGGGAAGTTCACACTCTTCCCCAACTCCAGTACATCAAAGTTCAAATTCAACTTTGACGGCACCTCATCCAGCAACGCTCCGCAAGGGGGGGCGACGACAACAACAACGGAATCATTGACTCCAGTAGAGCAGCAACAGCAGCTGAGTAGAAGTGGCAAGAGAAGGACCATCATATCGAACGGGAGCAGCCTTCCGAGTCTAAGCCTAGACCGGTGGTTGCGGGATGGGACTGACGTCAGTCCTTTCTCGACGCTGAAGGGTGGTGGTAATAATGGTAAGAACCGTGATCAAGAGAGGAGTAGATGATGGAGCGAGAGCAACACGCGAGGGCGAGTATGTGAGGAAGGGATATGTGTATGTACATAAAGGCGAAGGGGTCCATAATGCTCTATCTGATACCCAAATAGTTTGCTTGCCAGTTGATGCGAAGCGGCTGTAGCGCTTATCAATGAGGAACTGTCATCAACCTTTGTAACATATCTAGCAAGTGGGTGAGTGAGTGAATTGAAAGTTTGTCCTGCTACGAAGCCCTTTGGAGATTTGAGAGCGTAGCGATACGAAAATATCAAGCTCGCCAAAGTCTCACGCGCTGGGATCAACCTCAATGTTAGCGAGGTGTTGGTGAGGTTGAGTGCAGGAGATAGCGGTCTGGTCCCGACAGATTCTTGACCTCGGCTCAGCTCCCAAAGGGTAAGTATAAGTATTTGTAAATAATATGATGTGAAAATTATGAAGGGGCACGAACGCAACCGCCTAGTTCGTACTAATACCTAAAGTATGCATGAAGCGCAGAGTGCATACGCGACTCCCCAGGCTGCCAGGCACTCACAACCCGGATTAATTAGATGGTAAAAGGCAGGCACGACAAGAAAGAATATTTCAACGACGAACTGCTTTGTTCGAGGAAACAAAAATACCCATATTATGCATGTATCTCGCAATGTTTCAAAGAGGACACGCTGCATGGGAAGTTGGCCAATGTTAACTCGTTCTCTTTCCTTAGCCATGAATCAAACTCGGACTCGGTCGTGATGACTCTCCTTGCACATGACACACGCATCGTTGAGCGCCATGTAGCAGAGGCAGAACGCCCCGACCATTATGCGTCCTCTTAGTTTGATAATGCACTAAGATCAGGCTTGCTCTATTTGCTCAATAGTCAATCACTTGTCACTCATTGACGTCCAGACAACCAAATGTTGACTCGGTTCCGATCTTGGCCCATACTTCGATGCGCCCATCTCACCAACCCTACTTAGGTACGCAGTACGCAAGACTAGACCTTGGTTAGTACTTCGTCTTGATTTCAATAACACTTGGTGTTTGTAGGTTACTCCGAGTGTGTCAATTGACTGTCAGTCCTGCCACAAACTCTATCCCGAACCTTGAGGTGAGGGCGCCAGGCTCCGCCATCCGGACCTGACAGATATGAGATCGTTCCTAGTTCAGATTTCAAGCAAAAAAGTCCTTCTTTTAGTTACGGCGCTCATTTTTCTCTCAATTCTCATCAGCATCAGCGCCATTCCTAGCGGGGTCCGTACTCTGACCAGCAAATCCGAGGAGAATCAGCCTGAGCGGCAGCAAACCGATGCATCGCTGATACAAATACAAGAATATAAATACTTCCAAGAAGCCGGTAGCAGCCCCGAACTCAGCCGTATGTTGACTGCGAATTTGGTACCTCTTTTTTGTCCTATAATTTCGGGAGGCAGCTGTCATTCCACAGAACAGAACAACTCTCTTGACCCGCAGAGTCCGATAGACTAAACAACTCGCCTACCTAGACTATGACGCCCGCTTCTACCGCCGTACCATCACATACAGCGAACGTATGCCTCAGCATTCTTCTGTCACTCAAACCGAGCCATCCATATCAGCGCTCGGAAGGCGACCCGTCTCATTTTCTCAGTTCACTCTCGTCACGGCCAAGTCCAACCTTTTTTTCCCTTTTTTCCCTCTGAAAACCCCCCTAAGAACGAAAGAGAAGGAGAATTGTCACTAACACATACAAATACACTCTCTTTCATACTTTTCCAGACCGCACAGTCCTGACGCACCTCATCCGCGCCTACCTGCAAACCTTTGCCCGCCTACGCCTCGAAACGTGGCTCGCGCACGGCACCCTGCTGGGCTGGTGGTGGAACGGTGGCATCATGCCGTGGGACTTAGACGTCGATGCCCAGGTGACGGGCGCCACCCTGGCCCTGCTCGCCGACCGCCACAACGGCAGCTTGCACGAGTACGAGTATGACGACGATTCGGATGAGTCGTCCGCCGCCGTCGGGAACAAAAGACCAAACAACAAGAAAAAGAAAAAAAGAGTCTACCTCCTCGACGTTAACCCGTTCGCTACGGCCCACCTCGACCGCGGCTCTGGAGCCAATGTCATTGATGCCCGCTGGGTCGACGTCGACACGGGCATGTATGTCGACCTGACAGCCTTAGCCGACCGCCGTCCCTCCTGGGAATTGGAATGGGAAGGGGGACATCCTCCGACGGCGGCGGCGGTGATGTTGAGTTGCAAGAACGGCCACAGCTATCGCCTGGCCGAGCTGTTTCCATTACGAGAAACCGAGTTCGAGGGCGTCCCGGCGCTGGTCCCCTGGGCCTACGAGCGCGTCCTCATCGCCGAGTACGGGGCCGAAAGTTTAATCTTGACTGAATGGGAGGGGTGGGTTTGTTTTTTCTTTTAGCTTTCTTATTTTGTATCTTCTTTGCTCCCCTTTGTTTCTCAGGAAATGGTAAGATCGTGTTGGCTGACTCGGCATAACACAGGCATCGATGGGATTCGGAGCTCAGGGAATGGATCAAGAAAAATGAGACCGACTCGGAAGAAACTACTGTAAAACACCCGAAAAAGGGGGAGCGCATCAATTGAATGAATAAACTAAAACGAACAGTTGCTATCACTTGTCTGTTGACCGTGCGCTTATACAACAGCAGTTGCCCTCCAAATATATACATATATATACATTGATCTCGCTACAGGCAGGCATGTGCGAAGAGAGAACTGGGGAAAACAATTCAAGGACCAGGTACCTTAAACCCCCATCATCAGGACTGGCAGTCCTCCTGGCGCTAATCCAGCTATTACATTTATGCTGACCCTGTCTCATCTATGTAGAGCACCGAGCCAGAAAACTCATACGGGCAACCCCTCATCCACCGCTTCGTCCCGTTCCAGCCTCTCGAGCCCGTTGCACGCCGCGCCATACACCCTCAGCGGCACCGCCACCTCGAAGCTCTCGCACATCAGGTTCTCCACGCCGACTAGGATGAGCCCCCCCCTGTCGTCCCTCGAGATTTCCTCCAGCAGTGGATGTGGCTGCTGAGGAGAAGGGGGAGGAGGTGCGGCCTGTTTCGACAACACCTTCCTCTTTTCTTCCTCTTCGAGCATTCCTTGCCCTTCCCCGTCGTCTTCCTCACCAATCTCTCCCGCTCTTTCTCTGTCACCGTTTGCGTCCCCATCTCCATCGACATCAGGTTTTTCCCCGTGCCCCTGAGGCTGCTGCATCTGCACGGGCACAACAAACTCGAGACGCACCTTCCACTCAAGCCCGACGCCGCTTGTGACGAACTCGGGCGTGGCGTGAAGTGGCAAAGGGGCGGTGAAGGTCCAACGTCGGCTGAAGAGGGTGGCTTCGCTGGTAGCGGCCCAGACGCGGCGCGTGACTCGCGTCACGCTCGCCTCGGACCGCAGCGCCAGGCCTGGGTCCACGACGCGCTCGGTTGTCTCGAGCGCTGCGTGCACCGCGTAGCAGGAGACCTCTGCCCCAGTAAAGTCGACGGCGCACGTCACGGTCTCGCCGAGCCGGTATGCGGGGCGCGCCAGCATCACCACGCCCACGCGCCGCCCGTTGCGCGCAATCTCGAACCGGTTAGGCGAGTGCCCGCCCCCGTTGGCGGCACTTGGCCCCGCCATGTTAGAACGCAGAATGGCCAGGTCGATGGCCTCCTTGGCCGTTGGCGGCTGGAGAAAAGAGTAGTCCGAGACGGACATGATCGAGGCGCGGCGGGAGGAGGTCGGAGAGCGAGGGGTCAGCGGCGCATTGGGGCTGAGGAGAGCACCGTGGTGGTGGTTTGGGTCGTGCGAGGGGCGGGCGAGGAGCTCGTCTACGTAGCTGAGAAAGGAGGACAGGGTGGGAGCTGATGACGAGGATGAGGAGGGCGGTGGGGGTTTCGTATTCTTCTTCTTGTCGGAGGCGTTGGGGTTAACGGCCTGGACGCGGGCTTGGTCCCGTAGGAGAATGTAGGGGGACATCAGGTCGTGACCTAGTATCTCGCCGTGGCTGTTGACGCTCCCCAACACCCGAAAGGGAACATCCACGGACCTGATACGCTGCTCCTTGGTTCCCCCCGGCCGCTGCGTGCCGATGACGAGGCTGTATGATATCTTCATTGCTTTCCCTCGATGCGTCGGCGGTAGCCCCTTGGGCAGTTTGAATGAGTACTCGTACGCCTTGCTCTCCCCTGGCCCGAGCTGCAGATCGACGAATAGAATCGACTGTGGCGTGGACAACAGGGGTATCGCCTTCGAATTGGCGATCCCGCGCATCTCCTTTATGGTGCTGAGCTCGCCGCCGCCAAGGAGCTCGCCGATGGAGCTCGTAATGTTGCCCCATCCGAACCCGCGCAGTAGCCCGCTGTCGCGCTTGGGCGTTTCCAGGCCGATGACACCGCCGCCCTGGCCGCCGACCACGGCTTTCCGCTTGACTGCCTCGAACGGCCCGAGGTTGATGAGCGACCCATCCAGGGTAAAAGAACCTTGGACCTGCGCATAGCCCATCATCAGCGATTCGGGCAGCCGTGACGAGTTAGACGCGAGGCCCGACGTAAATCTACTGTGTGACGACCGAGCTTGTGACCGCAGGGGCTGCTGCGTCACATACTCAGAGGCGAGTGTCTCAGATGAGTTGTTACTGAGCGAATAGAACTCGCCGCTGCTCCTCGGCGTCCCGGCTATGCTCATTGTCGACAGCACCCTCGCTGCCGACGCTACGCCCTGTTCGTTTATCGTCGGCACACCCTCTCTGGCCCTCGGTGGTAGCCCGCTCGATATCGGGCTTGTCACGTCCTCGTCGGCCAGACCCTTTACGGTCCCAGGCGACGTAGGTGACGGCGACATGGGGAACCTGAACTCGGTAAGCGGGTTTGGTGATGCAGGAGAATGGCGGGGAAAATCGGCCCTTGGTGTTTGCGGTGCGGTCGCGGTGCCAGGTCGACGGCCGTTGATGCTTCTCTCCGGCGGGTACGAAGCATGGAAAAGAGGTGACGACTGCGAGGTTGGTATCCTGGGATGCGTAGCTACCATTCGTCAGCACGTTTGGTTTTATAACCCTCCTCCCCCCGTCTAAAACCTTTTCCAAACTTACCAGATACTGGCCCATTGAGCATACCACCGCCCCTGGGTATTATCTGTAAACTCGACGCCCTCGCGTGGCCCCTCGTACGCTGAGGCTTAGTCGACGCTGAACTGCTCTTTCCATCGTCCACAGTGCTCAGTGACCCAATTGACACAATCGAGACGGATCTTTTGTGCCCATGTCCATGCCCATTTGGTCCTCTGCCTCCGCTCCCACTCCCACTCCCACCCCCCGTCCCGCTGCTGCCAGTTTGCTGAACCCCCCGTCCGCCAGAACCGGGCGGTGGCGACCAGGGAATCGACCCAGCCCTCGCCCTCGACGCGGCCGACGGCACAGACAAGGAAAGTGCCGACCGGTGGCCTCGGGCGCTTGGGGGCGGCGGCGCCAATCCCGAACTGGGCGCTTTCCCGCGGCCGGGCTGCAAAGGGGACGGTTGCCGTGCTGTGGTGTTTGGGTGTCGCGATGAATTCGTCAGAGGAAAAGGGGTCGAGATTGGCCTCGTGGTTGTCGTGGGTGTGGACGACGAGGACGAGGGGCCGCTGTTGCCGGGTGGGCGGGCGACATTCTTGAAGGTGATTGTGCACTTGAGCTCCTCGCCGGCGAAGACGACCTGCTCGTGCCAGCGCACAAAGACGCGGATGTTGCTGCTGTTGCCGCTGGCTGAGGAGCTACCTGGCTGCATCTTCCAAAATTTGGTGGGGAAAAAGGAAGTAATCCGTTGAATCAGGGGAACGTGGAAGTCGGGTTCAATGGCAAGATGCAACGGTTCGGGGTTCGGGCGGGATTCGGTTACAGTCTCTCGAAAAGAGACGAATTGGTTGCGGAAATAGTCAGACCGCTCGATTCAGCATCGCTGATAAGCAGCATCTTGCGTGCAAAACGGTGCAGGATGCGAGTCGCGAGACGCGGTCCGGCGCCTGAGATCGTATGTATGGAGTTCTCTTTTAGCTAAGTTCGGGAGGGCGCGCCATTGCTGTCGGCACTGCGATCGGCAAGACCCCGGTTCCATGAGCTCATTGGGACCTCTGCGTTGCCAGGGGGCCTTAGTCAGGCACGCCGCCCGGCATAGTAAACCCTAACCCTTCATCTGGCCCCTTACCCCTTATCCCAAGTTGAATTGTCGCAGTGGCTTGGACCGTAAAAGAGGCTATTCTGAAGCAATGTATGCTCCATCAGGTACAATAAATTAGGATATGTGTGGTCTATGTAGAGGGATAGGTTACTGGGATTTTCTTCCGTACTGTTCCAGACACTTCTACACGCGCACCTTTCCATCACACTCACTTCTAGAACTCTTCCCCTTCCCCTTCCCTCTCCCCCTTCAACCTCGCACACGCATCCTCCGCAGCCCTCGTCCTCGCCTCCTCCCAGCTGAGCCCACCCTCGGCTGTCCCAACAACAACCCCACCAACCTTGACCTCGCACCGAAACATTCTCTCTCCGGCCTCCCCGGCCTCCCCTTCCGGTCCGTCTTTGGGGGAGAAGACGACCTGCTGCGTCACTAGGTACTCGACCTCGCGGCTGCCCGCGAGCCTTCCAAGCTCTTCTTTAGGGTGCAGCAGCCAGACGCGGTCAGCGACGAGTCGCCTCATGAGCTTCAGGATCCCAATCCGCTCCGCCACCGCCTCGCACGCAGCCATGCCGTCGCCGTCGCCGTCGCTGTCGCCCCCAACCGAGTCCACCCACACGGCACCGAGCAGGGCTTCGACCGCGTCCGAGTGGAATTTGTGCGCTTGCAGCCGGCACAGTAGCGCCCACGGGTAGTGTGGCCCGCGCCAGAGGGCGTGCAGGATCGCCTCGCGCAGCCTCGCGTGACGGAGCGCCGCCGCGCGCTGCGCCAGGCCTAGGTCCGGGGACGCGTGCCGGAGAAATGAAGGTAAGGGGAGCCGGGTCTGAGAGGGGGTTATGGACACGTTTGTGTGTGCGTCTGCGTCTGCGTCTGCGTCTGCGTCTGCGTCGTCTCCCGCGGAGGAGAAGGTGGGGGTGCTGGTGGTCACGACGTCGAATCCGTCCTGGTGGATGGCCCACTCCATCGCAAGGAACCCGAGGATGTCGGCGTTCACTAAGGCGGTGCGGAGCAGGTGAAGGTCCGAATTTTCGAGCGGAGAAGGGCTCGAGATGGAAAAGAGCGCCTTGACAACGATGTAGTCCAAGATGGCGTCGCCCAAGAACTCGAGGCGGTCGAGCGAGGCGCGGATGCCTGGGCCGTTGCACGAGGGATGTGTCATGGCTTCGACGAGCAGCGACTTTTTGTTGAAGGTGTAGCCGACCAAGGACTCTAGCGGACGCATGGTCGCCGGAAGCGGTTCGCCGTCTGGCGCCTCGTTGTAAAGGACTTCACGGCCGTGCTCGATGCTGCACCACTCGAACTCGGGGATGAACAGGGAGATGCAAGCCAGCGCCTTGGACGTCCCACCGCTGATGTAGGCGGCGCCAATGAGAGCCTCGACCACGTCAGCGAGGGTCTTGGTGGGGAGTCTTCTCGTTTCTGTTGCGGATGGCGGGTTCTCCAGGAGATCCTCGACGTAGGTAGGTCGCCATTTGTGCAAAGAGAACGTCTTGTGGATGATGTAGCGGTCCAGACCAAACTCGAGTGCGGCGCGATAGAGTCTAGAGTTGGCCACGATTTTGTCTTTCAACGGCGACAAATAGCCCTCTGGGTATTTGAGATCTGGTTACTGAACGTCAGCCGCGTGGGCCTTCAGCTTTGGAGGGGATTGACTTACATTTGGCAGAGCAGTTGACAGTTGTGCAGAACTTGAGAATTGAATCGCCGAGGAACTCGATCCGTTCGTAGTCCGTCGGCCCCCTGGCTGCGCTCGCACTGATAGCCGCGACGACAAGAGACAGGTCAGTGATACCAGTCCGCTCAAGCCGAGTATCCAGCAAGTCCTTGGCTACGAGGTGAACCTCGACTGCATGGGTGATGGCCGGAATCAACATGCCAACATGAGCGTAGATCGCCGGAATGTTATCAGCCCAAACTTGATTCGCGGGCAGGACCCTCGGGTACGGCTTGGTACTGGGAACCGGCACGGTGTTTGAATGCGGAGGACGGAAGGCGCCCACCTTCTTAGGCCAGGCCCTAACGGCCACATAGGCGGCATCTTCGGGCGCTTCATCGAAGCCCTGGTAAGGTTTACCGATTAGATCGACCGCAGGCTTGGACGGGAGCCAATCGATGTAGAAATATGGATGATTTTCGTTCGCAATATCCCGGACGAGATGCGTCGACGCGATTTTGCTCATGAGCTGGGGAGTGATCCTAGTTGCGCTCAACTCTTCGAGGTGTACGTCACGGTCCAGGCAGGTGAAGCAAACGGGGGACTGTTTCTCCTGAATTCGCCATCGGTGCCCAAAGGCCAAGGAAAGCAGCGCAGACGTATGGTTAGCCCTGCCCACCACTCCGGCCTCTGGCAGATCACCGTCCGTGTCCATCCGGACGAGCCAAGCTGACTTGTGGTCCCAGTACAAATTAAACTGGGCCATGTCTGGGACCGGCACGGGGAGTGTAAGCTCAAGTTCAGTACGAGCGGGCCCGTCGTGGCTCGAAACTGTGACCCTCCGGCTAGATGTTGGGGCGCCATCTCGCCACGCTTGAGCCACTAATGGCCAGGGGTTGAGCTGCTCCTTGACGGTAGCTAGACCAACGCGGGGCTCGACATCCCTCAGCAAGTCAGAGTCTCGAAGGGGCAGCATGTGGCGGTTGACCAAGCCGACCTCATAAAGCTTGGCATATGCCTGGAAGGCGGCATCTTTGCAGGCTTTTGCCTCCGAGGACCACGCGTAAAGGCTTTCGAAGGTTCGCAGCTCAGGAGCCAGTGTTACCGGTAGGTGAACAGTAGCCTTCCGCAATCCGGACTGACGGGCGTCAACGGGGTTCCCTGCCAGGTCGTGGACAACGTAAAAGGGGCTCCAGTCAACGAATCTTCGCGTCGAGAGGGTCGCACAGAAATGCTCCAGGTGCGATTTTGCATCGAGGATGGTTATTTGAGCGCCCGTCTTCTCATCCCTCAACACTGGGTAGTTCAAGACTTCGCTATCCTCGATTTCTTCCAAACGCTTGTTTTCACGCATGTCGTCTTCGTACTTGCGCTTCATATCGCGTTCGAGCTTTTGCCATCCGCGAGACGAGCTGTCCGACTCATCCTCGACAAGAAGGTACAGGTGGGATGCCGACATCCGCGCTCGTCCCCGGCGTTGGATGAAAGACTTGAGGTTGTCTGGCTTGTCAAAGCAGACGACCAAATTGCACGCTGGCACATCGATTCCTTCCTCTAGCACGCTCGTGGCAACCACAAGATTGATAGCGCCTTTCCGGAACGCTTGGAGAGCGAGCAAGTACTCTTTATGGCTCAAGTCCAGAAAATCTTGCCTCCTTCCTGGCATCGTCGAAGTACCGACCATGGAGCCCACTCGGTAGCGGCGCGATGTCTTGGGATGGGTGGCGAGAATGTGGGATAGTACTGCGACACTCGCCCTCTCTTTGACGAAGACTATACCAATGGGATTACCGTTGTGGGATTCGAGAGCGTCGAGCAGAGCTCGCACTTTGGGGGAAAGTGTGGTTGGTGTTTCAGGGGGCGGCTGCGAGTCCACCTTCAGGAACGCCTCGGCCAGGTATGTCCTTTCTTGATTGGCAAGATCGTCAGTTGCTTGATTAGGAGGGGCCGAGTCTTTGAGGAAAGTGGAAATAACCCTATGGATGTAGTAGTCAGCGGCCCATCGCCCGAAGACCTCGCACATGTCCCAAGCCCTTCTGCAGAACGACTCCATCTGCGACCTCGAGTACGTTTTCTTGGTTCTCAACGCAACCTTGAGTTTCTCCCGGCCCCGTGGCGTACTGTCTGTTAACAGGTGCTGGATGTACGGATCTTCCCGAATATCAAGCTCAGAGTATGCGTTCTTCAGCCTCATCATGGCTGGAGTCGGATGGACAGCGCTATCAAGACTGGAAGCGTCTCCGTATGGGATGGTTCTCATCTCGGGGCGATTGACCTGGGCCATGAGCTCGTCCCTGTGCTTGCTCGGCGTCTTACAGACCGAATCCAGAGTCTGCTCGAGGTCTTCGAGATCGCTCAGGTTGGACGTCATCAGCGGGCTCGCCGTCAGCCCCAAAATATGAGGGACGGGGAGTCCTCTGGCCTTGTTGGGTGCATAATGCTCCGTCATGAGCCTCGCAACAGAATTCTTCCCTTTGCAGTTGTGGGCTACTTTGGTCAACTGACGGCCAACTAGTGGTTGAGCATCCTGCTTTACACACCTTCATCGATCACAATAAGCCCCAGAGAAGACAGCGGGACAAGGGCATGGGTCACAGCGTCGAACAGGATCTGGTATGTTGATACAACGACGCGGGTGTTGTAGAGAACGGCGTCCCACACGCCGGGCTTGGTTGACCATGCTTCCACATTGTCGGACCCTAGGATCAGTTTGGACTGAACTCCCGGGGTCTGGGCACGAATGGCTTCGAACTGCTGTTCGGCCAGGGACACAGTCGGGGCCAAGAACCAAGCAATCTAGGTCAGCAGCTATGGTCAGCGTGTCCGGCCTGACTCACTCGGGGAGGCTCGGTTAACCTTGTCGCTTCGTTCAAGCTCTGTTTGAATTCTCATGATGGCGCTGGGCTGGAGTCAGCAATGCATCCGGCTGCTGCTGCTTCGCTCCCACGTACACCTGGGTCTTCCCACTCCCAGTGTCCATCTTGGGCCAGAGGGTCAGCGTGACTGTTCTAATCCTTCGGTATAACGAGAGACGGGGGGTTTGGCATACCGCAACAATGACGTTCTTCTTGAGGCTCTCTTCGAGCATCTCGAGCTGGTAGGCCCTCGCCGTCATGGTCACTGTCGCTCGGGGTTCCTCCTGAGACGTGCTGCTGCGAGGGCTGTCCCCCAAATCCGAGTCCGTGCCGTCTGGGACATCGCTGCTGCTGGAGGAGAGGGTGGTTTCTATCTCATCAGCATATTTGACCAAGATCTCATCCTCGTCGAGCTCCGATGAGCTCGAGCTGCCGTGTTCGGATGCCATAGTCGTCATCCGGCGAATCGTGTCTGCAAGGCCACGAGGCAGTTGCGTGGCCAAATGCTCTGTGAGTTTGCCAGACGGGGTTAGGTCATGAACAATAGCAGGCCTTAAGCCATGACGCGGCTGCCGTCTTGAATCTAGGTCTGCTGGTGATCCAAGGCCAGGGCGATGGGTGGGGGGCAAGCTTACATGTGCCGAATCGGGGAGGTCAACAAATGCGACACTTTGTGCGCCCGATCCCTTGGGGTAACTTCTGGATTTTCGTCGGGCACTGCATCTTTTCAGTTCGTGGGAAGACCAGGAGATGAAACAGCGTTGGCTGTTGCTTTTAAACTTTTGGGCTGAGTTGTTGTCGTTGGTGAGGCCCACAATCGCACTGCGTTTGCCTTAGAGGGACAAAGAGAGGTGGTAGGCCTCAAAGCCCAGGCAAGCTCAGGCCATTATCGTCTCCCCGTTCAACCGACCTGCTACGGGTAAAAAGTCCATGAACGCTTGGAATCAGAGAGTGAAGTGGGCCAAATATGACGCGTAACTCTCGTTTTCTCAATCGCGCTCACTTCACTCAAGCCCTTACTGCACTCGTCATCTTTCCTCCCATCACCGCCAATTCCCAAATCCACCGCTCAAATGAGTCAAACGCAGCCCGCCTATGCACCTTGCCCTTTGCTTCCACACACCAGAGGGCGCCCACCATCGGAGAGAAGCAGACCAATCGTCAAGATCACCCACTTGGCAGCCACCCGCTGGCGAGATCCCAATCGCGCAGCTATACTACTCCGTACTTACCCAGAGGCTTGAACGTGCCGCGGGTGTGCGACGTCTCACACCCGCCCGCATGCCCCGCATGTGTCTTGGCATGGATGACCTCGGCGGCGGCAGTCGATGAGAAGATTGGAGAGCCCCCATGCGGTTTTTCACCTTTGACGGCTGTTTGCTCGAAATTGATGAGCACAATTATGTTGGCTATGATACATTGCAAACCTTAGGGAATCCCTGTCCTGGCAACTTCCAGGTTGTAGACAGATGTAATCTCTACTTAAGAGTCAAGTACGCACATGGATCGGTAATTGGTTGTACACTCGACCTCAAGGCTCTGAGGATTTCCATGCAAGGCGCTGGCTGGCTTCAACAAGCCGCGAAGCTGGCCCAACAGCCGTTACGTGATTCAATTGCAAACTACCTGATCCCTACCATAGCTTGCCCTTGTAATCCGTAGTTAAGAACCAAGCCGGGAAGGCGGCGGGGTGGCTCAGGGGCACGTGTGCACCTCGGTCCTGCATATGATTTACAACAAATGTTAGCGTTCCTAAAAGTACAAGAAGCAATGTTGATCCTGCTTCGGCAGAATACAGGGTGGAAGAATGAGAGGATAACAAGGAAAGAAAAACGGAAGACAGGATATGATGAGGAATATCGGTCTGATAGAAAGAATAAAAACTCAATTAATTATCTGAGGCGAAACTGTCCTTTGAGAAAATTGACAGGCGATACTACATCGTATGGTGTGTATATAACCGCCGGTGCTCAAATCACCTTGATTCTTGAAGTTAACCAACGAAACCAACAGGTATCAAAGGTTTTCAGTATTCAGGAGGTGTAGGCAGTGCAGGCAAGGTACGGTGTAATCATTCCATCGATGTAAACGAGCTCTACGTCTGTTACACTACTGGAGAAACATACTACGCAGTAGACTGGGCCCATTTCATAACCACCTGATCCTCTGCCGACTTACTCGCACCAATATACCCGTACTTTTGAATGGCTTGCCCATACGGAGCATGAGGTTTTTGAAATTCTACGTACTTGTTTCAAGCGTTTATCCATCCTTAGCATAGTAACGATTTGTACTCAAACCTGTGGGTTCTCGGAATTTGGCACACGCAATACACGTTTGCAATTCCGTACACTACTACATACAGTAATTACATAGTTCAGTACGAAGCAAAAACCATTTCCCCGCTGTGGGGTACAGGCGCCACAAGTCAAGGCTAGCCATTGAAGAGCCAAGAAGGGCGCTGACCAGCGGGACTGCGAAGAAGCCCCGCCAGAGTTCCGCATGCCCTTGCTTGACTGACAGACCTGAGCACATGCAGTTAGAGAGTGCGGGGCCGAGTACTGCAGCCACCAAGCTCCAGCGGCAAAACACACGAGCATCTGACGCACCGCAACGCCGACGTTACCAAGTTCAACTTAAGCTTCCGTTGCCCCGCCCCTGCCGTCTCTTCTCCCCTTACAACATCTAGGACCGTCATCACCGTGACCACACAGATGCCGGCCGTTGCATACAATTGTCACACCTGAATTTGGCCAGTCTCATCAATTGCACCGAAGCTGCATTTTGTTCACCCTTTCGCCAGTCGCCGGAATCCCCGGTTGCGTCATTGGACGGCGCTCGGATCCGCTTGCCTCGGCTTAGCCGCAACACCCGGACGCCCGTCCCGACTCCACGCTCCGACTACGCCCGGGCCCTGAACCGAACGCGCCCAGCAAGAACCGACGCATCCAGCACCAGCCAGTCGAACAACAAGACCCTTTCTGCTCCCATGCTGCACGCCGCACGACCCGAGCATCATCCACCGTGTTCGATTGGCGCAACCTGAGCCGCCATCATGTCGTGGAAAAAGAGCGAGCGCCTGATGGACACCATCCGGCACTATGCCAGCTTCCCAGCGACGGGCGTGAGCCTGCGCCAGATGGTGCAGTTCGGCGAGAAGCCGTCAACTGGTGAGCAGGTCCCTTCATCCTCCTCTTCCGTCTTGACAGCGTCCAGGCTCTGATTCTGACGTTGGCCTGCAAGGGACCCTCTTCCGCGCCTCGCAGTTCCTTGCCGAGGAGCTGCCCATCCGACTCGCCCATCGCGTCCAAGAACTCGAGACCTTGCCGGACGGGCTGAATGAGATGCCGTCGGTAAAGAAGGTGGCCGATTGGTATGCACAGTCATTCGAGGTATGCACCAACCGCAAAATTGCAGCCGCTCAGTGCATGTATGACTCACCAAAGGCCCTGTTGGTATAGGAAATCACAACATTACCCAGACCAAATCTCTCCAAGGAGGTACGAGAGCGATTGATGAGGCCCTCGAAGATTGCAGGAAAAGGCCCATCATGGTTGAGCGAGGCGACACCGAACCCCAGCATCGAGGAGGGACAATACAATTCGTACAGCGGCAACGGTAACGGCAACGGCTGGGGCAAGGGCAAGTTTGCTGCGAGGAGATATTTCGCAATGGTCGACGACACGGGTGACTGGCCGCCCGAGCTGCAGCTTTACAACATGAAGTTCGCCCAGACGCTGCACCGCATCAAGCGAAGACATGACAGCGTCGTCACCACGATGGCACAGGGCATCCTCGAGTACAAACGCAAGCGGCAACGGATGCAGATCGACAACAACATACAGTCCTTCCTGGATCGTTTCTACATGTCACGCATAGGGATACGCATGCTCATCGGCCAGCACATCGCTCTAACGGACCAGAGCCACTACCGTGACCCGTCGTATGTCGGCATCATTTGCACCAAGACGTACGTCAAGGACCTAGCCCAAGAGGCTATCGAGAACGCCCGTTTTGTCTGCGAAGACCACTACGGCTTGTTCGAGGCGCCCAAGATTCAGCTCGTGTGCGATCCGAACCTCAACTTCATGTATGTGCCAGGTCACCTGTCACACATGCTTTTTGAGACGCTCAAGAACTCGCTGCGTGCCGTTGTCGAGACACATGGCCAGGATAAGCAGGAGTTTCCTGTCACCAAGGTGATTGTGGCCGAAGGGAAGGAGGACATCACCATCAAGATCTCCGACGAAGGCGGCGGCATCCCCCGGAGCGCTATCCCGCTGGTCTGGACGTACATGTATACCACAGTCGACCGGACGCCGAATCTTGACCCCGACTTTGATAAAAGCGACTTCAAGGCGCCCATGGCCGGATTTGGCTACGGTCTGCCCATATCACGGCTGTATGCGAGGTACTTTGGCGGCGACCTCAAGCTGATTAGCATGGAAGGGTATGTATCCCAGTCTCCTCTGCCCCTTCTCTTCCTTTTTTAGTTTCCCTTCCGTTCACTCGCTCACCCTTGCACCTTAGTTACGGCACGGACGTCTACCTGCACCTGAACCGCCTATCGAGCTCGTCGGAGCCGCTGCAATAGGGATTCGCAGTCATGAGGGGGACCGGTACGTCTGCATCGCCCCGAGGATTGACGCTGCCAATGCGATACCTGATGCACAAGCGCCTCAAGAGCCCGGCCCCGCTCGAAATTCCCGAGCGCAGGCAGGTCGGGGACGTCGAGGCCATTTTCAGATCGGCTGGCGAGCAGCAGCAGCAGCAGCAGCAACAGCAGCAGCATTACCAGCGCCAGAGCCAATATTACCCCGCCCGGGGTAGCGACAGTGAGCTTTAAACAGGCCTTTGCTGCTGCTGCTGCTGCTTCTATGATTGGAGAGCATATTACGTTGCGTCGGACTTAACTGGCAGGTTGTTCACTTTAGTCAACCATCGCACGCCAATATCTGTCCAATTCGTATTTCTTTCATTTTCTTTTCTCCTCAGACGGTTGATATACGGTTACGGACATACACCGAGGTAGTCGACACAAACTATTGATTTTGCATGGAACACGGCGCTTTCCGTAGGAATGGGAAAGGGTGGAAAGGGATCGGAGGCCTTCTGTCTCATTCAACATCGTGTTGGAGGGTAGGCTGGACGTCGCTCTACTACTGTTTGCTACACTGTTGTTGTAGAGAAGAAAGATGATTGGCACCGCCACGTCTTCTGGTTCTGTAGGATGATGACGACACAAGGAAATTTGGGGGCTAGGGTAGGAAAAGGGGGCACAGTAGGTATTTCGAGGACATGTACTGCATGTACAGACATGGCACAATGTCAGATGTGCAAAATAACGATAATTTGTATGGACGTTAAAACGGTTCAGTGAAATGTATTGCTTTTCGCCAATGGTGCTATAGTTACGCTGTTTATCCACGTCGTCATCATTCTTGAAACCCACCCTCTTCGCTTGAGTAAAACAGCAAAACTATAAAACGAGATATGCCAAAAGTACCGCAACCACCCACCCGCCTATCCACTCATCCATCCGAGCACTTGAACCCAGCGAAGCATCGAGACGCTACAATTAAGGAAAATATAAACAAACAAACAGCAAGGCTACGCCTTGTACAACAGATCCAAGAACCCCTTAGCCAGATCGACAACGACGCTCTTGTTGGGTAGCGACCCGGCGACTCCGTAAAGCGCCGCGGCATCGCCCGCGGCCTGACCCTGATGGCCACCGCGCGTCTTCTTGCCCTCGACAATGCGGACTCGCTCCTTCTCTCGCTCGGCCTCGACGACGGCTTCGAGGTCGGCGGCAAGGCGCTCCCAGACTTTGACGATGGGCAGGGTCAGGGCAACGTGAATGGCGGGGGGGTTCTGCAGGGCGTTGAGGTGCCAGCCGCGGGCCGACATGGCGTCGGCGATGTCGTAGACGTTAAGGTTGCGAGTGCGAAAGGCGAGGACCGAGACTAGGGGGTCACCGAGGATCTCCAGCTCGGCTGAGAGGGCCGGAGAGGTGCGGATATGGCTTAGGAGCTGCTTGGTGGCGCCGACGATCTGCTTGCACGAGTCCAGGTAGCCCGCCTCGCCGACAGTGACTAGGCTGGCCCAGCAGGCGGCGATGAGCGCTCCCGGGCGGGACCCGGCCATACCCGGGGAGGCGTAGACGCCACCGGACCACGAGGGGTCAACAAAATACTGATAGGCGCGTAGGGCATGGGTGCGGTAGAGAACGGTACTGTTGCCCTTTGGGGCGAAGCCGTACTTGTGCGTGTCGCAGCTGATGGAGGTGACGCCCTTGAGGCGAAAGTCGAACGGCACCGTCTCGAAGCCGGCCTTTTCGAGAAAAGGGACGAGGAAGGAGCCCAAGCAGCAGTCGACGTGCAGCGGGAGGCGCTTCTTGAGCGCTAGCTTGGACAGCGCCGAGATATCGTCGATGATGCCGTGCGGGAAGTTGGGCGCCGAGCCGACGAGGAGAATGGTGTTGCTGTTAATGAGGCGGGCGACGCGCTTAATGTCGACCTGGTAGCTCGGCGCGGGGCAGGCTACGACGTGGATCTTGATTTTGAAGTACTCGCCTGCTTTGCGGAAGGCCGTGTGAGCCGTCTCGGGGAGGATCCTGGATATACACTGTTAGTGACGAGCTCAAAAGATTCGCCGCCGAGGTGGAAGGGCCTGGGCAAGGGCTTGTTTACATTTCCGGCTCGGTGACACCCCTCTCAACATAGGCCTTTTGCCTCGCGCTGAGGCAAGCCATCAGGATACTCTCGGTTCCGCCACTCGTACTCACGCCGGCGGCACCCGGCGGCGCGTTAAACAGACTCAGTACCATAGCTACGATCTCTGCCTCCATTTTACGTACGCCGGGGAACACATCTGGGTGAATTGGATTCGCCACGGTAAATTTGCCATACGCCTCGGTCTGGAGCTTCAGCAGTTCGTCCTCGCCGTGATACACGGCACCCGAGACGTAGCCGTCCTCCCAGCGGGTGTGGTCCATGTTGGCGAGGGTCTCGAGCTCCTTGCGCACGGCGTCCTCGGTCCAGCCGTCCTTAGGCAGGGTCAGGTAGCGGGTCGTGTTGGCAGGCACGAGCTTGGCCTGCATCTTGAAGAGCGCCTCATCCACCTGCTTGCGCACCTGTGTACGCACGCCGGGCATCCGCAGGAACCAGCCGTACAGGACGCGGCGCACGTCGGCGTATACCTCGGCGAGCGTGCCCAGCAGCCCGCGACCCTTGAGCTTCCACAGCGCGCGCCGAGTCCATCGCAGGAGAAAGAGGAAGAAGACAATGTTGCGGATTCTACATGACTGGAGTATTAGTGTCCATCCTATCAAACAAACAAATTGATGAGAAATCGGCCTTCTCCCCCTCGGTAGCGAGCAAGTCTGAGGCTGATGCGCGCCAAGTTGGAAGGGACGGGAAGAGGTGCGGCGCAATACATCATAATCAACGCCAAGGGGAGAGAAAGACGGGGCAGCCACTGACAAGTCCAGGTTGAGCATCAGCGACGGGTTCCAGCCCGCCCGGGATCGCCTCCGGACATTATTGAAACTCTCCCGCAGGCTGACGGGCATGCGCGACGTTCCGGGCATCTTTGCGACTGCAGAAGCTGTCGTAGAACAGTGTGGCACATCCGAGGCAGAGAGTCGTCAACAAGTTAAAAAAAAAAAAAAAAAAAAAAAAAAGACGGTTTACTTCGGGAACTGCGGGAAGGCGATTTGCTGCAATTGATGAGAGCTCGGCTCTTTCCAACCAAGGACCAGGGCTGCGCAAGCAGGGTACTTGCAGGGCGCTGCAGGCAGAGAGCGCACCCCGGGCCTTTTTGCATGCAAGCTTCCCGCTCCCCCACACTCGCAGCCGGCTCTCCGCGGCCACCGCTCGTGAGCGGGTTGCCCTACGAGCAAGCACAATTGCATGTCATGGCCCCGCTGTAAATGCCCTTATCCGAGCTTCACATGTCAACATAGTATGAGGCACCGCCAGGGCTCGTATACTTAATGATAGCGCGAGTATTCGTAGTATCCTACGTAAGCTGTGATTAGTCCTCAGAGTCACGCCAATGCATCTGTGTGTCACGGGCAGAGAAGAAAGAGAGGTCGGTTCTGTCTCTTGGTTCGTCGTTGGCAGCAACGCTCCTCTAATTCGGAGATAGGTGCAAATCGGGTATTGTAGCCCCGCCGCGTGACCTCACTTGATGCATCATGGCGGAACCCTGGCTATTCAACACAGAGAGTACCTGTGTACCTTCGTACTGTCCCGTCGCTCAAACCACTATTTCACTCGAGAGACACACCAGCGTCTAAGCGAGGGCATTTCAATATCGAGTTAGAAGATATTCAACTCGGAACAATCAGATTTGGCATGGCTACGGATAACGACTTCAACACTGGCCTAGCAAGTGGCACGGTATAGTGGATTACTATCTCTGCTCACCTCATCGGCAAGGCCAACATCGGGCATTTTGGGATCGTATTCCAAGCGCAGCTCCTTCGAAGCGGCAGCCTTCTTACGAATATCACGAATATCACGAATATCACGAATGGTTAATCCAGTAGCGCAAAGTTCAGGTCATTCAAAGGCTCTTTGCCTGGCCAGCAGGGATAGTTACCCGACGAGGCTGTCTGAGGAACGGCTTGATGGGATGGTCCAAGGCTGCGATGGCGTAGTAGAGTGTCTTCTCCATGTCGTTCACAACGGCACAGAATGCAGACGTCTGAGTGCTCAGGTTACGGCACGCGTCGTAAAAGGGAGAAGGCGGTGGCTGGTCTCAGATCACGCTTGAGCGGCCTTAGTGGCCTGATCAAGACGGACGAATGGAGTCGCCCTGCTCCTACGCCATCTGCCCTGCCTCCGTGTTTCTCACGATAGCACCGACCTTGATACCGGCCAGAGCGGGTGTCGACCCTTTAGCTGGCCCGAGAGTGTCTGCAACCCTGACCGCCCGGGCGTAGAATTAAAGGCTGCACTCGACGGTCTGAAGGCCATGACGGAACCCTGCCCCCACAGAGAGGATAGCCAACCTCTTCCCACGCTCGCACGTTGGTTGGCCGCATCTCGTCCACTGATGACGACCTCATTATGCTCGATACGTAGCTTGGCGTCGTCTATTAATTCGAGTGCCTTCCCAATGATTGGGTACGCCTCGAGCCGAGAGCTCATCCTGGACGGCTCCTAGGACTACGCGCCCTTTTGAGGGCGTGGCTGAATGGCGCGCCGAGCCTGCGTGGGCCGTCGCCGACTCCTTGTGCTGCTCAAGGACTGCTTCCGTAACTTCATACCGTCCTCGTGAATTACGACCTGGGTCATAACTGCCCTGACGTCAAGGTCGCAGCCGTCATGCACCTGGTCTAGAATATCTTCCGCTAGTGCGGTTGACCCGCTTGTTCGCTACCGTAGTAAGAGTATTTGGAGGCTGTTCTGGCCATGCTGATAGAGCTCTTTGCTTAGGATCTCTGGCTGCTACAGTAAGGGCCCCAGAGCTGCGTATTTTCACCTTCCCTAGCGCAATCGCTGCATTTGGGTAACTGATTTGTATGCCGGTAAGCCGTTGGTCAGTTAATTTGTCCGTTGTTGTATTTTACAACCGGTGAGGACTGAGCACTACCGCAGTCAGCTCAAGTCGTCGCTACATGCATGATTTGCGTAAAGGTTACCACGTTTTGGTCGGCATAAGAACAACATTTCAGCATCACGAGGGAAGTTGTTGGGCCTATTAACCACCTGGAAAATCGCATCATTAAGCAGTAACTCCTGTATCATGCCTCTTCTGAACAAATGCTTGTTGCTCTCGTGGTCTCCAGGGCCGACCGGCCCACCGTCCCATGCCGCAAGCCAAATCCTTCAACGCCCAGATCGAAATATCCCAAATTCAAGTTGCGAAAAGTAATTGTGATCGAAATCCAGTTCGCGCTGTTGACTCACGCAAAGCACCCATGTAAGAGCTTTCATGTAGCACAATTATGTCCGCTTATGTGCTCGCAAATGCCCTTCGCCACGCCTGCAAATATACTAGGGATTGAGACTCGCACGCCTGTGGCCCGATGAGAGCACAATCTGGAAACCTGATGACAAAGTCGCCCTCTTGGTATTCGTCTCCTTCGGCGCCTTTGATGTAGGAGTTGATGGTGCGTTGGTCGATGATTGCCAACCGAGAGAGGATGGTGGGATGCCATTGCACAATGTGTTCCTGCATGCAGTGATTAGCACCCTTACTGACGCAAACGCAACCTGGAATTTAAGATTGTCAATGAGATAGCGTACCAAAGCGTGCGTCTCAGCTTTCTGGAAGCTGTAGCTCCGATAGAGTGGATTGAACCAGGTCTCGAGGAAGAAGCGTGCCCACTCGCTATTGCGCACGATCAGGCTGCCCGACGACAGCCCCTCCTGATCCTGTGTGAGCACCAGGTCCACATCTTGTCCCTTGAGACGACTGAAAGTCTTGATGATGCTGTCTGGCGGGACAACAGGGAAATCCTTCTTCATCAGCGCCTCTAGCTTGGCCGGCTGCATGATATCGTCTTCGAGTTTGATATTCGGGTTCATGATGAAGCCGCTGGCGTCCAAGAACCAGACGTAATGAGTGTCGGGAAACTTGCTCAGTGCATCCAGCATGGCGACCACGGCGGTCCAGGAGAACGGCGAGCCTGCGAGGTCGTACTCGGTGATCTTGGCAAAGAGAGTTTTGTAACCTGTGTTGCTCCGTCAGAATACTTCACTTTATAAAACCCTGCGGCTGCCGTGGCTATCATACCATGCTTCTCCGCATACTGCAACCTGTTCTGCTTGACCGTTTCCAAATACGCCCCATTGTACTTGCTCGCATCCAGCACCGTCACCAGCACGACAGGCGGATTGCCCTTGGGCACGCGGGGTGACGGCACGGCATTCCATTCGCTGCCCGACCGGGTAACTAGGTATATCAGAGTAAAGAAGAAGAGCCCGGCGAGCGCAATAAGCTTGGGTCGTGTCCTCCGCAGGCCCGGCAGGCGGGATGTGCGCGGGAGGTACGGTGGCGGCCGCGACGTCTTTCGTGGAGGTAATGCGAAATGCATTGTGGGCAATGGGAGGCCCGGGGAGCGATCCCTAGGCCTAGGTTGAGACCAATTACGCTGGAGATAAAACCCCGGATCGTCGATCGGAAGCGGAACGAGTCTCACGAAACGCTTGACGAGCGCCCTCAGAGAGTAAATCGATGTGTTGAATGATCACTAGGTTAGGGTCGGTTGAGCGACGTGATTAAGTCTGAGGGGGCTTGGTCCGGCAGGAGAAATAGTCGACAAAGGTGCTCTCGATCGATTAGGAGAGAGGGCGGCGCGGACGGGCAGACGCTTGTTGTCAGGGATGCCTTGAGGAACTCGAGATTCGGTCGCACAAAGTGTTGTATCGAGGTGCTGGTCAAGTTATACGGGTTAATTCGGCAGATCCGTCAACAGGCCAGCTCAAAACCAAAGCGGACAAGAAATGATCTTTTGCTTGAAAGGGGGGGGGGGATCATCACGAAAGACTACCCTTCAAACGCGATAAATCGCCATGGCCGAGCAGTGTGGATATGGGAAAATGGGCTCCTGATAAGCTTATCACTTATTGCACTCTTAGCCCTAACCCTGAGTGCCGTGAGTGTACTCGTACAAGTGGAGGATATACAAGGTAGCTCCGTGTGTCCACAAGAGAGCAATAGTAGGAACAAGGAGAGGTGCCAAAGAACGAAGCACACCGATTGATTTCTAGGATACCTGGTTGGTGAAACACGGAGATCCGAAACCAAACATTGCCAGTCGGGAGTTTCCCCATGACGATCGGCGCATCAAAAGACTGGTTGAACTGTGCGGGACCAAATATCGTACCTCTCGTCGTACCTCTCGTTCGACCGGTATTCAAGTTTAACCAGCCAGATGAGGCGGTGGTCTTGTGGCTTTGCTAAGGACACTCTCAAGCCAGGATACACTCTGGAACTCATTTCAACCGACGCCTCGACAGGTGAACTACCTGCTACCTCCCAGGTGAACATAACAACGACTTCAAGTTGGTGCAAAGCAAGCATGTACGAACCCAGCCTTCCAGCAACCCATCTACAGCTGGCAAAATACGCCGAGATAGCAGAGGTAGAGTTGAGGAACTCCAAAGAGCCCTCGATTGCAGGCATCGGTTCACGCATTCGTTCCAGACCCCGGCGAGAACAGGACAAGACGCCCCGTTCTCAGGGCGGCGGCGAAGCTTGATCTCTGCACACAGACTAGTTGCCACGGCACGGAGGCGCAGCCATGGCAACTTAAGAGTGTGCAGTGAGGGAAGGGGAGAACACTTAGCAAGGGCGCGCGGCTGATGCACGGCGTTCTAGAAAAAGGATGTTATTAGTACATTTCACTGGCTAATACACTACGCTACCTATCCTTCTTGGACTCGTCGGTTGCTGCCTCGGATACAGTTTCATCTGAAACATGTACGTTTTCGTCATCCACTTCATCGTCCTCCGGGTTATCTTCCTGAACATCAACGACACGATCACTCGCCCTCTCAAGAGCCTTGGCCATGAGATGGTTGACGAACTTCCAGGTTGCCTGCAGCATTGTCAGTTGAAATGTATAGATCGTGAGGAATTCGAGGTTCACTCACTCCCAAGAATGTCAAAACCCCAATTAGAACAAGAGCCCAGTTGATCTGCTCCAGCCTGTCCCTTCCGGTACCTCTCCGTCGACGGACCCCACCAAAACGCACGTTAAGCCAATGCCACGGTGACATGACGAACATGGTCTTAAGGAATCCCAGAAGCCCAAGGGAGAGGAAACCCTTCAGGAAGTGGGCGGACCAGCTCCCGGGCCCTTCATCCACCAAAATGGGCTCATCAAAGTCAATGTCCATCAAGCCCCCAATAAGGCTGCCAAACGGATCGTCCCAGAAACCAATAATGGGGTCGGCGATGAAACCAAGAATGAAGACGGTAGCAACCAAGATGACAACGGTCAGGGTACCCCGGAGAAGCTTGCTCGAAAGCCACCGGCCCCATCGTAGCCGCTGGAGGCGGTACTCGAAGTGGCAGGTCGGGCACCGCCAGTAATTCCTGTCAGACAGAGGGGCCGCGTTTCTCCAGGCCTGCAGACATCCCTCATGGACGTACCGCTGGGAACCTTTGCATTTGCAAGGGCTCATGAGGCGGCCGAGCGCCGGGTCCTCGGACACGTAGCGCACGCGTGTCTTGGACGAGAAGACCCGGCCCGCGAGTGAGTCGTCAATGTCCGTTGTCGGATAGACAACTTCGAGACAGATGCGGCAGGTCCGCGGTTTATAGTGCTTCTGCCGCTGCGTGGGCGTGGGTCCAGGGGGTGGCGATTCCGATGAGCCGGCAGCGCCGGGGGGCTGTTCATCGGCTGCGCGCGTCGTCGTTTCGCTGTCATCTTCGGTATCATTCACTCCTGAGGGCCAGCCCCATCGCGGTTGGAAAAATTCAGAAGCCATCTCAAACGGTAGCGCTGTGGGTTATGGAGGGAAGCGTTGTGTTGGTGACAAGTGAAGGGGAGCTTCATGTCCCTCCGAGGTAAGCTAAGCACCAACGGTTATGGGTTACCTTGGGTTAGAAAGCCATCGAAATTCGACAGGTGTCAAACCACGCCAGCTGGCCTGGGCAATGCTGCGTGGTGGGTTTGTGTCGAGCATTTCCACAAAAAAACCATGCCTTGGGTGGGAGACATCACAATGCGAGCACCAGTAAACAACAGCTGGCCTCGCATCTGTGTCGTCTGAGAGCTGAAGGTTGCTTCACTGACCTTGCACACACCATGAAAAGGGAAAAAATTGATTGTCTCAAGACCGCAACCGCGGGCAACATTTTCAGTCCAGACCCCATTGCGGTTAGGCTGTTAGCGGGGCAGCCTGGCAGGGACGGGAGGTTCCATGTCAGGTCGGCAGCTGGGCGAATCAGCAGCTCAGCAGCTCTATCCATTGCCTCGTTGGCCCAAGCTCTCAGGTTGGCTGTCGACGCGCAACTCCGCTTGTGCCTGCAGCTCCAGGTTGCGACAACCAGCCCACCGACCTCCAAGACCGACCAACCTGAGAAAGCCACCACAACCAGGAACAAAGTCGTACACCACGAACAAGACGACAATCTATCTAAACTCTTTCAAACGACACCATGGCGGACAGATACTCGTTCTCCCTCACAACATTTTCACCCAGGTCAGCACCCAACAGACCAGGCTTCCCAGTGTAAACGGTGATGCTGACAAGCCAACAGCGGCAAGCTGGTCCAAATTGGTCCGTTGCCTAACCTTCCGCCGAAACATTCGAGACGGCTTGCGACTAGCATGACGAAGGACAACTTACTGATTCCGTGCAGAATATGCTCTCAACGCCGTCAACCAAGGCGTAACAGCCCTGGGCATTAAGGGTTCGTCCGCTCCCCCACCATCCACCATTCCTTCGCCATATACTATCCACCTCAGCAATGGACACTAATATCTGACTGGGTGGGTTCAAATAAACAGCCACAAACGGTATCGTCCTCGCGACCGAGAAGAAGTCGTCGTCCCCGCTCGCCGACGCCTCGTCGCTGTCCAAGATCAGCCTGGTGACGCCCAACATCGGCATGGTCTACAGCGGCATGGGGCCCGACTACCGCGTGCTGGTTGATCGCGCGCGCAAGGTGTCACACACGGGATACAAGCGCATCTACAACGAGTACCCACCCACGCGCATCCTCGTCCAGGACGTCGCTCGCGTCATGCAGGAGGCCACCCAGTCCGGCGGCGTCCGACCGTATGGTGTGAGCCTGCTGATCGCCGGGTGGGATGAGGGCATCCTACCAGAGGAGGAGCTCGAGAAGGCTGCGGAGCAGCAGAAGCAGGCTGGACAGGGTGATGAGGAAGGAGAGGGGGGCAAGAAGCTGGGGGGCAAGACAGGCGGAATCCTCAAGGGCGGGCCGATGCTGTACCAGGTCGACCCGAGCGGGAGTTATTTCCCGTGGAAAGCGACGGCGATCGGCAAGAGCGCCACGACAGCCAAGACATTTCTCGAGAAGAGGTACACCGAGGGGCTGGAGCTGGAGGATGCGGTGCACATTGCGCTATTGACGCTCAAGGAGACGATCGAAGGGGAGATGAACGGGGACACGATTGAGATTGGTAAGTTTCCATGTTGAATGATTTTCATCACATTCTCTCCGAGGAAACCTGTCGCCCATCTGACTCGCTTGATTAGGCATCGTCGGCCCCCCCGCAGACCACCTACTCGGCGTTGAGGGTGTCGAGGGCGCGGTCGGTCCGCGCTTCCGGAAGCTAACGCCGCAGGAGATTGAGGACTACCTTACGAATCTATGATTACGGGCACGGCGTTCTGCGGGTCGGATGGGGCGCATGGACGGGATGGATGACGGCGGAGCGTTCCGGGGTCCTCTCTCTCTCTGCAGGCAAGTTTTCATTGTACACTAGACGACAGGAACACGAAAGGCGATAGAGAGAACACAAACCCCAAGCTAGGGTGGTCTATTTTACTGGCATCTTCCTCGGACTGCTGCTGCTGCTGCTACTGCTGCTACTGCTGCTACTGCGCGATGAGAAACGAGTTCCTCGGCCCGGCCGCCACGCCCATAACATTCTCCCCCTCTGCGAGCACGGGCGCCAAGTCGACGCGGGTCCACGTCTCGGTGGCCGACACGCCCGCCGGCAGGCCGAGCTGCCCGTTGGCATTGTCACCTATTACGTACACCTCTCCTTCGGCGGTCAGGACGAGCATATGCGCGGCCCCCACCGCGACATCGATGACGTCCTTGTCGTTCCCGTTGTCATTGTCGATGACAACCACGGGGCTCGGCGCGTCCGAGAGGCCACCACCGTCACGATCAGGCGGCAGGACGAGCGGAGAGCGGCCCGCGTGGCCCCAGCAGTAGAGATCGTTACCCGCTGTGATAGCGGCGAGGACGTAGCCACCGGCAGCGAGCTTGGTGACGGGGCCAGTGGGGAGATCGTCGAGGTCCGGCACGGGGCCGGGGGCATCTGCCGGGCTGGGCGCCGCGGAAGAGGTTAGGTTACATTGAATTGGTCATATCTCGCTGGGGACGGTCATCTGGGGAGTGACTCGGACGTCGGTTGTGAAAGTGCGAACGTACCTTTCATCGGATACCTCTCTCCCCAGACACGCCGCGTATCGCTCGTCACCCCACGTCCAGACCTTGCCTGTTGAGGTCAGGGCTGCGAAGCCAGTCTCGAAGGCGACCAGCTGCGTTAGGTCACGAAACTTGGGGAAGGTACGGGATGGCATGTCCCCGGCTACGAGGCTGCGAAGCGAAGGGTACTCTTGGAGCGTCTCGATGCCGTCGTGGACTGGCGCGCGAGGTCAATCCAGTGCCCGACAGGTGAGCTCCGACAAGGGTCACTACGTTACCTACTACAACACCGTTGGACGCTTCGACAAAACTTGCGTAAAGTCGCTCGTCGGCTGCGCGGAGCTTCTCATGAATTTTGGGTACCAAGCCGGCTTCCCGCCATTTGCCATTTTTAGATTTTACTAAACACCACCCGCGAGCGATCAGTCTGAGTGACTAAGGACGATGCATGGCCATACGAAGCTCAGAATATTTTCATTAACATCTCTGCGGTACATGTTTCATGACCATGGTGCAGCAGTTCATCAACACCTACCTTGGGTATAAGAGAGAAAAGGGTGGACGTCCTCAACAGCGTCCTCGCGTAACACGCAGGTAAACGATTGGATGTCGTTGGGTTCGTCAATCCCGGGAACCTCAAATTTCAATTGATTCCAGGCATTGAAACCAGTCGCATACAACACCATGATTGACAAATCCACCCTCGACCTAAGGCGACGCCAATAGCTCAGACGCAAGTGGATAGGCTGGCAGGTCGTTATGGATGGAGAGAGCAAGTGGTTTCAGCGAGATTTTGTTGATTTGGCATGTAGTAGGCAGTTACCAAGCGCAACGAGTTGCCCTGCCTTGCTCTTTTGGTACCTTATTAGTCTCAATTCGGAATTTAAAAGTCGGGAAGGCTCCGTGTGTAAGAGACAGTCACGTGGGTCTTGTTATGTATTGGTATACACGCTCCGTACACGATCTGGTCTGCCGATATAGACAACGATATTCCTTATCTTGGATATGTACCTTGAGATCGCACAGTAATTCGGAACCATTACAACAGACCAGCGCGAGACCGTGGGCGCAAACGTCACAGACGAGCATGAAAACTCAAAATGACAGGAGGAGAAATGGACAAGGCTGTCCACCCTTGCAACTGTCGGAAAGAGTGGGTACCTGCACATATTTGATTGGCTCAGAGGCCCCTGTAGCGAACGCATTGTTCAAACAACCGTTGTCTGTTCACCTGGACAACACACCAAGTGGGGCCCAGCATTGACGAAGTGGATGAAGTGGACTAAGAATCGTCCTCATCGCCCTCTGTGGTCGACGCATCTTGTACTTGTCATGCGATTTGCCAATTTCACCTGGATAGTTGGAGGTTGGAGAGCATCTTTTGCGCCTGAAAGAGAGTTTATTCGATGTCGCGTGGTTGA
Source organism: Corynascus novoguineensis (assembly GCA_033296725.1). Taxonomy (NCBI): domain Eukaryota; kingdom Fungi; phylum Ascomycota; class Sordariomycetes; order Sordariales; family Chaetomiaceae; genus Corynascus; species Corynascus novoguineensis. The sequence continues at coordinate 156,127 of MU857602.1, forward strand.
GGCAACATGAGACGACAAGCCTAACGGAATTGTTCTTTGATTCACCGCAACTCATTGGGCCACTACACACTCTCTCACCTCACCTTCACCTTCACCTTAAAGGGCCCTCGTACGACACAAGACGTTATCCGCCCCCCAAAGATGAACGACCCAGACGACGGCACGCCCGGCTCGGGCGACGACTGGGAAATTACCATGTCGCCTTCCATCTCGTCACTTTCCTCATTCGCCCCGGAAGACTATTCCTTTCCTCTCCGACAACATTTTGCAGCACAACAAACAGAGCCGAGCCCAACCCGAAGAAGTCCGTCACAACTACAGACTTCGCCTCCGCCACAACAGCAAAGAAAACAACAACCACAACAACAACATGACTGTCAACCTTCAAAAAACCAATCCCAATCCCAGGATTACGATCAATCTCGCCAGAAACAGCGCACCCCACCCCTCAGAGACCCCATTCACCCACCTCGTACCACCCAAGCCCACATTTCGATCCCCATCACCAATTTACACACCCCTCCACCGACCTCCCCGCGCCGCAAACCAGGTGGTCTGCTTCTCTCCCGCTCATCTTCCTCACCCTCGGCAGTCGGCGCCGTCGGCGGCACGAGCACGAGCATGAGCACCGGCGCCGGTGCTGCACGCACCACCGCCATCACGTCCCCCACGCACACCAGAAGCAGCAGTCGCAGCAGCAGCCGAGCCGACAGCGCTCTCAGCCAGCGCAGCGGGGCCAGTTTGCGTCTGCTCACGGGCCGCGGCACGGGCATGGGCGTTGGCCTCGGCGCCGGCCTGCCCATGTCGCCCCTACCCTCTGCACTGCTGCATCGAGGTGGCGGCTTGGGGAAGCAGAGAGCTGTATCGTCCCGGTCAGGGTCCGGATTCTCGCCTCTACGGGCCGGACCCGCGGTCACGGACGCGGCGCCAGCGGGGGGTCGTCAGGAAACAGAAAAGGGGGAGGGGGCAAGTCCGAGTCGCAGCTTCGATTCGGAGTTGAGTCAGGGGTGGAGCGACCTTGGCAAGGAGGTTGACGAGAGTGGTCGCGGTGGGGAGGAACACGGGGAGGAAGAAGAGGAGGAGGAAGAGGATAAGGACGGGGCCGGCAGCAGTCAGCGGCATAGCTGGGACAGCGTTGCGACCTTGAGAGGGGAGGGTCCTCGCGTTCGGTTCTATCTTCATGACAAGGATGATGATGCTGATGATGAGGGCGACGGGTCGAATACTCATGTCGGAGACGGCTCGGATGGGTACAAGGACTACCACGAGCATGCGAATTTCCAGGGACGGAAGGGTTTTCAGGAGATCAGCAACCATCGTGACTACGCCGCCTCCCCCGAGCATTCACAGCCTAAGGATTATGGCAGCCCTCGTGGATTCTCGGAACCACAGAGCAAAGACGAGGATCGCAATGGGAATGAGCGCCTTCGCGGTGAACAACCGCAACATGAGGATGGGGGCCAGGTGAAACGCGACAATGTGGGCTCCAGAAAAGGAGACGATGATCACGAGGGTGGTATTGATGACCCAAAGGAGCAAGCACAGCGAGGTTGGAATGAATTTTGGGACGAGGGCCAAAGCATGGTGGATCGAACCCAAGAGACCGAGGAAGATACTCTGCCACCGGGCAGAGTCATGCTTATGGAGCGGCTATGTGACCTAGTGCAGAAGCTCTCCTCGGTGAGGGTGGGCGGCGGCATGGAAGACGACGTTCTCGACGTCTTAAACGCCAAGGTCGACGAGATGGAGGAGCTCTTGGTGCTGGCGGAGGAGACGGCTGAAGCCGAAGCCACGGCAGAGGTAGAAGGGCAGGTCAAAGGTGAAAAGCAGACAGAGTCAGAGCCCCCAGAGGAAGCTGAAGCTGAGGTCGAAATCGAAGCCGAAGCCGAAGCCGAAGCCAAAGCAGAAGCCAAATTGGAAAAGGAAGAGACGCCAAACGCCGAATCATTTAGGCAAGAGGACGAAGGGAAAACAAAGCAAGAAGGCGAATCGCAAGAGGAACGAGCAGAATCCCAATCCGGGGACGACGACAAGAGTGCCAGTGGCACGTCATCCGCCATGCTCCCAGTACCAATGCTCCGAATCGGAGACCAGGATCTACGTGACCTGTCAAGCCCCCTCCCGTGGCTAGCCACCACTTTCAAGTACTCGGAGCTGTCGATATCGCCAATCTACTCGCCGCCCGAGCTCGCAGCAGCCACCAACGAGGCCCTTGAAGCAGCCAAGCAGGCAGCCCAAGCCCAAGCTGAGATGGCCGAGCGAGTGGCGGTCGAGGCAGAGAAGGTAAACCGCGAACTTGTCCAGGTCGTCAAAAGGCTCCACGCCCGAAAGGAAGAGTCTGACGTGAGTTTGTCCCCGCTTCTGGCACTTTAGCTTTTGTTTCCCTACCTCCTCGACCGCAGCAGCTAACCATAAATCCCCACACATAGCACCTCCACGCCCTGCTGATCGACCGCGCCGAGGCGGCCGCGTCGCGCATCCTCGATCTCGAGAAGGAGGTGTGTGACCTCGAGGACGACATCCTTGCTAACGAGTCGGAGCTCCGGCACCTGCGACTCAAAATGCGCGCCGTCGAGACGCTCTGCCACGAGTCGGTCGTCGTTCACCGCCCGGTCGATCCGGACCTGGTGCGCTCCATTGAGAACTGGAAGGCCGACTGGGTCCTCGTGCGCGACCGTCTGCTGGAGCGCAAGAAGGATCGCCGGGAGCGTCGGCTGCGCCTACACCGCGCTGGCTGCGTCATCAGCTCGCTTGAGGAGCGAGAGGCCAACGAAACCTCCGCCACCCTCACCAGCCTGGGCGGGCTGTCCATGTCGGTCTCGCTGCTGGGGCTGGGCGGCGGCGGAGGGAGGAGTCCAAAGAAGGCGTACTGATTTGATTTTTCTACGGACCTGGAGAACAAGGAGGAACAATTGCATGTTTGCTTGTGGCAGGCATGTGATAAGGAGATTCAGGAGTTTAGGTTCGGTCGGAGGGCTTTTTTGCATTTTGGGGTGGCGGTTGCATGACGTCTCTCGCTTCGAATGATACCCAGTTACGACTGGCATGGCTTGGCTGCATAATTGCGTTGCTTTACAGCTATTCAGCAAAACAAGGAGTCAAAGTGTCAAAAGAGCGCACGGGCAGCTCAAATGAAGCCTACGGCGATACCAGTATGGGGGAGAGAGACTATGGTAGTACGAGGCTAAAATAAGTAGATATAGCCAACGTTGTACATATTACTGGGGCACCAAAACGCCAAACTACTCAGTCCAGCACGGGAAGCCCAAAAGCTCGCCTGGTATCAGGGAAAATATGCACACAGATTTCCAACACCTGGTCATATCACGTTTACCCCTCCATTCATTCCAATAGAAACCCTAAAGAACATGAAAACCCAGGAAACACACGATTTCCAAGGCTTGTTGTTATAATCGTTAGGCCCAATTCCGACTCAGACCGCGGCAGCCCCCGGCCCGTCCGTCACCTTTTCCCTCAGTGCGGCGTCCTTCTCCTTGGTGAAGCCGGCGGGCTCATCGTGGGGGAGCGTAGGCTTGTCAACGCTCTGGCGGAAGATGTAGCGGCGCCAAAAGTAGACTGCTTGGCGGACGCCGTAGGCTGCCTGGCGGCGCAGGGGCACATCGAAGACGCCGTCAAGTTCCTCGAGCGTTTTCTCCTTGGTCTCGGGCACGAAAAAGAGGACGAGGAAGAAACCAATGATGTTCCAACCTGCGTACCAACTGAAACCGCCCTGGGGCGTGAAGGCATTCAGCATGCTGGGCCAGGTGAGGGCGAGGATGAAGTTGAAGAGCCAAGTGGTCGCTGTGGCGAGCGACATGCCGATGGGACGGATGTAGAGCGGGTAGGCCTCGGCCGAGTAGGTGAAGGGCACGGGACCCTCGCCAGGGGAGTAGACCATGCCGAAGAGGTAGATACCCAGAGCGATGCAGGCGATGTGGGCTTTGCTACTCTCAGGGATCCAGAAGGAGTAACCGGTGAAGAACATGAAGAGGGACATAAGCGGGAAGGTGGTCAGGAGGAGATTGCGGCGACCGAAGGTGTCAATGGTGTAAAAGGCGGGAAGGGCAAAGAGCCAGTTGATGACACCGAAACCGAGGGAGGCGGCGAGCGCTGAGACGTCGCTATAGCCGGCTTCGACGAAAATTTCCGACGAGAAGTAGGCGATGATGTTGACTATATGCAAAAATAATTGTGTTAGGTTTACTTTGATCTTTTGAAAAGGAGCAGCACGGCCTAGACGTACCACCGCAGAACTGCTGCATGAACATGACAATTTCGCTAGCAACCATGGCGTTGCGGTTGCGGCGAATGGTGAAGAGCTCCTTGATACGGTTGGCGGTACCAATGGACATGGCCTGCTTTTCAGTCTCGAGCAAGGTGTGGGTATAGAACAGGTCGCGCGCGGCTTGGACCTTCTCGAAGCGCAACTGGCAGACCGAATCGAAGGCATCACGGTGGCGGTTTTTGCTAAGGTACCAGCGCGGAGATTCCGGGCACTTGTACGCCAAAAGGCAGACAACAATAGCGGGTATCATGGCGGAGCCCATCATGAGACGCCAGTTGAGGCCGAGCTCGATGCCGCTGTCAGGGACAAAGTAAAAGGCCAAGTCGGCAATGTAGCCCAACATGATGCCAAAAGCCGTCCACATTTGCCATTGCTAAACGAGAACCAATAAGTCAATGTGGGCCTGCGGGTTATGGGATAAGAGAGATGGTCGGTCCTCACCATGACAAGAGCGCCTCGGAGTTTGGGCGGCGAGCATTCAGCGGCAAAGACGGGCGTCGTTGCGGATTTGGGGCCGATACCAAAGCCAAGAACGAAGCGCGCGATAAACATGTGCCACCACGTGTTTGTGAAAGCCTGCCAAAAACAAGCCAAGGCGGAGATCAAGCATGAGATGAAGATGGTGCCACGCCGTCCAAAGAGCCTGTTCATGGGGTCGGTGAGCCAGCAACCGATGACCGCACAGCACAGGTAAGGGGCGCCGTTGACGAGACCGACGAGCCAGGTATCGCGCTGGCTCTTGGAGCCGATGCCGAACATGGTTTTGTAGAAGATCTGGGCGCCATTCACTACCGTCTCGTCCATACCCTGAACCGCGGCACAGAGAGAGCAGACTATTCAGAGCGTGTTAAGCAGGTGGCCGTCAGGAGGTGCTTGTCTAAGTGAATGACTTACTGGCAACGACCCAGTAAAGCATGCTAGGGTTTGACCATTTGTGGGTCGTCTCTCTCTCCAGAACCTCCCTCTCGCGGTCAGTGAGCTCTGGGATCTGGTCGTACTGGGTGTGATCTCCGGCGATAATGGCGCCTAGACGGAACGCCCGCATGTCTTCGTCACTCGTCAAGCCAGCCAGTCTGGCATAGTCCTCGCCCATGGCCCCGAGTTGCTCTGCACTCAGGCCGGCCAAGGGGTTCGCGAGCTTCTTCGAAACCTCGAGGCGCTCGTTGGTGGTGCCACCTGTCGCCTGCTTCTTGTCGCCGTCCAGGGCGGCTGTGCGAGGTACATCGTCGTGTTCGATTTCCGTCTGCTCAGCGGACGAGCTAGAACGGTCATTCTTTTTTTCTGATGCCATGATCGTCGGCAACAGGTCTGAAAGCCTCTTCAGGGCTACTTCGCGGCTTCAATGAGAGATAGTCTTAGGGTAAATGTCAAGAGCACATGTGAAAAAAAATTGACCAAATCAAGCAGACCGAGCAGAGTGTGCAGAGCGAACTTGTTCGAGGAACGGGTACCCCTCATCCATTATAACCGTCCGCCATCTGCAGGGTCCTCCAGATGCTGTGTACGTATTCCGTAATTGTTGGATCCATCGGGCGCGAGGGTCTGTCAAGGCTGCAGAGTCGTTTGCCCCAATTCGAGGCACAAAACCGAACTACCATCGCCGCTGTGTGCTGATACTCGCGCAGAGGAAGCGGGTCCTGTTCGCACTCTGCGGTTCCCGGGATGGCAACAATCGACGTCATATCCGGCCATGACTGGACGAGCTCAACCAGTCCTGGCCCTGGTTGGTTCCAACGGGCGACGCCCTTGGTCGGTTGCGCGGAAGTATTGTCGCATCTAGCGTAAGCCGCTGCCGGGGAGCCCGCAGTTGCCATTGCAGCTGGTGGATACTTGCTCGGTGAGCTCCAAGTTCCGCATCTATACCATGATTTGCCCTTGTAGGATTCGATCGGCGTTGCTTTGTGCGGGCAGATGACCGTGTCGCAGATGACGTTGATAGTACACTACACTAGCGCAAGGTAGGTTGCAGCTGGCAGTTGGCGGCATGGCCGGGGTCAATTTCAAGCTTTTTGTCCAAGAATCTGACTGCCGGATTGCCGCGCGCGGGAAGTGCGGGAGGCTGCTGGGCACCTGAGGCTGGGCGCCCTGGGGCCCACAGGTAACTTGGGGAGAGTGGGGCATTCCCCATTACCCCCCAATTCCCCATCTCGTTCCCCTGATTTTTTTTTTCTCTCCCCCGCAGATTAACTCTGGAGGACTTGCGATGGCCATGGAAAGAAGAGCACTTGGACTCGTCGTATCCTATCCCACTACGTCCAGCTGGTGCCAATCTTTCTTGAAGATTTCACCTTACAGATATCCATTTTCGTTACTCTTTATAAAAGAGAAAAGGAGACAATTGATGGATCTGAAAGGACCAAAAATGGCGCTTCTCCCGATTCAACTGCAGTTCTCGATTGCGGTGTTCTGAATTGGTGGGGTTCAGCGGGGTTTCTGGGGGATGTGGTTCGCCCTAAGCATGGACTTGTACTCCAAGGAAGGGCCGAAAGAACAAATGGAGTCAAGCGGAATGTTGAGGGTCTTTTGACACACGGAACTTTCACGTAGACCCAGGTTACCCAAAAAATTAGGCACCTGTTATTGTACTGTTCGAGACTTGTCCCAACAGAAACAACAAAGGGTGGCTGAACGCTGAAAATGCGTGAAGAGTACCTGTAACGTTAAACTCGAAAAGTGACCGGAGCATTACTTCCCACCAAGGTAACTTCCCCAAGTTTGAGTCCGCGACGGCGGCTCCCTATCATTTTTTACAATCACCGGGGTCTTCCTCGTGGACCCTTCTCCTCTGCGTTCCGGGAACCCAGCAACCGACGCTGGCCGCCTCTCCCTCCGCCTTTCTGCCCGATCTCTCTCCCTTTCCCTCTCCCTGTTCCTCTCCTTCTCCACTCCCCGCTCGCGCTCCCGTCCTCTCAGCGGCCTCGCCTCTCTATCGCGTTCCCTCTCCCTATGGATTCTCTCCCTCTCCCTCTCTCGATCACTCCCACGGTCCCTTTCTCTCACTTGGCGACCACCCCTTTCTCTCTCGCGTTCCCTAACCCTGTCTCGCTCATCAGAAGATGATATCGACCGCGGAAGGGATGGCCATGTGTAACCCTTTTCGAGACCACTTCTTCCTCCCCCAACCGTGATACCACCATCACCACCACCACCTTCACCAGAAACAGAATGTCTATGGTTGGTGTTGCTGCTGCTACGGTGACTGGTACGCTGGGTCGGTAACGGTGGACTACTCCCCCTCCTTGCTCTGAGCGGAGAACGAGTCGAGGATGATGAAAGAGGAGGGACAGCGAGAGAAGGAGGTGATGGGAAAGGACGGTGTGGATCACGATAGACCGAGCTGTTGCTTCCATAAGTGCGGAGATCGTCAGCACCGTTGCGACAACTCCGGTCTTCTCTCTCGCTGTCGCGTTCAGCGGCTCGTCGGCCATGGTGGTATTGGTGATGGTCGCGGTCACTACCATCGTCGCTTGTCTGCGAACATGGTGGGGATGGGACTGCTGAGGGCCGGTAGCGGGTGCGAGGGTTGTCTGGGTGGGAAGCGGACGGACGTCGTTCGTTGTCGCTGCTGGGGTTGGGGTGAATGGTTGAGGGACTCGTTTTCCTCGGTGATTGTATTGTTTCGAGGTGCGCTCGGAGAGCGTTGTTAAGCAGAACACGTGCTTGACGATCGGCCCGCTTTGGCAGGAGGTGGCGAGATATTTGTTTAGGTAGTCGCTCTTGCTTGCTGTCGAGCAAGTTGTCGGCATTGATGGGGAGCGCGGCGAAGATATTCGCCAGTCGCTGCGCCTCCTCGTTGGGATATGCTTGCACAACCAGCGTTATCCACCGTGTCCAGCCCGTGAGAGTCAAGCCTGGCACACTCGGCCGGGATTTGGGTTCTGCAGGTACGAGGTAATATTCGCATTCCAGTTGTTGGTACAGTTCTGCCAACCCAATCGCCGATGCGTTGGGACGGTTGCGAAATATCTCTTCTCGGTTGTTAGTATGCTGGCAACTCAAGCCACCTGGGAAAGGACGAGCAAACCTGCAAAAGGGAAGACCTCCAACTCAAGCTTATGGTGAGAGTAAAATATTGCCAGTTTCCCCGGTGTCACAACAAGCGAATTTTGGGGCAAAAACTCGACCATCTACAACAACAACAACAACAACAACAGTGAGTCTCGGTTTTTATTTTTTATTTTTTTTGCTTGGAAGTGCTTACGAGGTAGTTGCCGATTCCCCTAACGACCTGCTCCCATCTCTTTGTGGCCACTCCGTTCTGGTCAAACAGCATCCCCCATTTCCGATCGATAACACTCAGTTCGTTTGAGGAATCTGACGCAGGGCTGAGTGGAGGTGGTGCCGCTGGTGGCAAAGGGTCGGTGAATTGCACACCCGGTCGTGGCCGCGTGCACTGCGGTGCGTTTGACGATACCTGAGGGGGGGGACTTCGCTGGACGGGAGCGGAGGGAGTTGGCATCTGCGGCCTCACAGCCGACATATTCGGAATTGCCAGTCGAAAGGACGGCTGGGCAGGGTCTTTGGCAACAGTCGCGCCGGGCGATGAGGGGCTCGGTATTTGTCCTACTGCGAGCACGTCAGAACTGCGGTACAGCGCCACGGTCAAGAAAGATGCGGGTTCCGCACACTCTTCCTTAATTATCTTCCTGATTTCGGTGAGCACATCCAGGGACGTTCTCTGTTCTGGTGCTTGGAACGACCGTAGGACCTCGGGCTGCCCCTGGCCTTGCACCCTTCCAGGGATAATTTGCTTTGGTTTTCCAACATTGAGCGTGGCCTTCTCAACCCCATCGACTATATGCTCATCGGATTCACTGCTTGATACGCTTTCCGAACAACTCTGATCCGTCGTGTCGCCGTCGTCATCGTCGGCATCACGAACCGTAGGACGGGGGGATGGTGGAAAGGGCGAGAGTCCCCCATTCCCTGAGAAAGGCCCCGGAGCAGAAGGAGGTGGTGGAGGTGGTGGGCAAGAACCTCCCCATGAGTTCCATTCTGACGATTGCGCGGCCATCTTGTGCCTTCTTTGACACAGAATTTCTATCAACGTTGTCCGGTTTAAAATACAGGGGCGAGGGACGTTCGTTCAAACATTGAGGTGCGCCTTACCGGCATAACCGGGGCATTGGAGACGGAAAGGGAATCATGAATCAGCTTTAAGTCCTATTCCAACTTCGATAATCACCTGATATATCACCTCACCTCCTCATCATCTTTGAATGCCATTAACCGACAAGGCGAACTCCTGTCCTGGGCAACTACAGCAGCTCGGCGACCCACTCCCAAGACCAGTACGTCCGCCTCGCCTTTCCTAGTTAGCTTCGGATCGCGCCTGATAGTGGGCGCCCAAAAAAAAAGAAGGCAAGAAATCGGGTTTGCTTATCAGTGTATTCAAAGTGTGCGTTCCCAGCCCGGTTTAGGCCCAATCGATCTTCCCCGGCGTTACACACTGCGCCCGGCCTAATCAGAACCCCAATCGCAAGATATTCCATGGACACTTCGCCGTGCAGTACGCAGCAAACCTTCAAATACCCCGTCGCGACTATTTTTGGCCTCGATTAAACCAGGAAGGCACCCGAACCCACCCATATGATGTATCTGCCGTTAAGTGTTCCTCGTCAGCAGGGCGAAAGTGGGGTGCCCCTTTTTCTGCCCACGGCCCGCAGAGCAACAACACACTTACACTGCAGCCGGGCAACGGAATAAACAAGCCCAATGCAGGCCCAAACGCCCGGTCAAGCACGCATCGCACCATCACAGCCACGAACCGAAGCGCAACCAAGGCCGAGTGCCACCATCTTTTAATCTTCCCCGCGTTACGCGCATTTCTGGCCGACTTTGCCGAGGAAGCACCCTTAACGTCCTTTGGAGCTAGACAGCGGCAGGGCACATCTGAAACTTCAACATTCGCGCAGTCACACCTAAGTCGACGCTGACGGTTGATGTATGCTGAAAGGCCATCGATCTCCTTTGTTGGTACTTGGTCAACAACCGTGGACTGTACTGCCCCGACTCAACCCAAGATTACCTGGTCCTGTGTCAAGCAAGGCCGCAATGATACCATTTCTCGCCGAAGATGTTTAATATTTAACAACCCCAGGAATCAGATCTCAAACGTGCTCATCAAAAGTCCGCATTCTTCCGCACTCGTTCGCCGAGATCCGACATCTTATGATGCGCGAGATTGGCAGGCAAGGCAAATCAACGCAGCAAACGCACGTAACCGCGTAGCTACATGTAAGTGCATGACCCTGTTTCTCACCCATCCGGCCTCTCGCCTGCCCTGCTCACCCAAGCAGCTCCCTTCCAAATACTGATCAGCCGCTCCGTTGTCCGCCGAACCCACGCAACTTGCATCCGAGACCGTAGATGACTCGTGGCCGGGAACCCTCCCGATCCGCACCTGCTTTTTCTCGCCCGCCTTCTACGCCCGTAAGAACCGTCCCAAAAAGGGAGGTCAGGCAGTCAGTATCATGGCTATTAGCTGCTCCAGCTAATGCGTGTCCGCGTTGCCCCGTTGCTTTCTGGCTTGTCTAGCACTGTTTCGTTTATTATCCTGTTGTTGCTAACCCAGGCCCGAATATGGAATTCTCGGTGAACGAGGCAGTACTACCACCCATCCTGTTCTGTAACAACGGTCATCACCCCAGCTTAGTGCAACATAGCCCGGTCGTAAGCCCACATTCCGAAGCTAAAGCGCGTGGCCGGACCATGGACATATCAGCGAGCACGCGTGTCAGCTTATGCTGAAAAGATGTGATGAGAGAGTCATCGCCTATTATGATTGCGCGTTACCAAAATGGTTAACCACCCAGCACTCTGGGGAAATCCATCGATTCGTGGTGGAATCACCCCTCTCCCTGGCATATTTTCTATCAGTATATGCTATTCACTGGGGGCATTGGCGCGTCATGTGAAACCATCTACGGCCAGTTTCTTATGTCGTAGAATCCAGTCGGTGAGGGAACAGAGAAAATGAATTAGGAATTGATGGAAAGAGAAAGCAGCAATGTAATTTCATGCGGAAAATCGTGTGAGCTCGCCCAGATACGCCGAACACGTTACGATTGGCGCTCTAGCTGCATAATATGGGCTGCACAATGTGTCCATTGGTCACTAGTTGGCCCTGATGATATCCTCGTCCGAATCCAAGTCGAGACCGTCGTCGTCGTCGTCAGCTGCTATTGGCATGTCCTTCTTAAGATAGTCGGGAAGCCGGGGGGCGTGTTTGCGGCTAGGCTTCTCGATGGTTAGTACGCGTAATATCTTCAAAAAGATTTGCACCACTTACCACCTTGGCCCAGCTGCTCTTGCCTTGCTTTGTGGACTGGTGCTGGCGATACGTCGTCTGGGTGCCGCTTGATGTGCCCGAGACGACCGTGGGAACCTTGATCTTGCGGGCATACTGCCCATCCGGACCCCAGGCATTATATGGGATGCCCTGACCCTGGGATTTACTTGCGCACGCGTTCATGGCGCTGCTCCCGACCGACAAACTGTCGGTCGTCACGGTTGAGGAACGAAGAGAGCCGGTCGGCGGTCCACTCAAGTCGGGGATTAGCCAGTGCGGTGCTTTGGTCGGCAAATCCCTGAGCCCGGGGGGAACCAGTGCATCTAGCCTGTCACCGCCGCTAGAGACCGTACCCATTTCGGGATTGCCCTCTGTCGCCGAGGAGCGCTGTTCAGAGGGGTGGTGGTTTGAGACAACTTCGGAGCCATTGTCATCGTATTCGGTATCGTATCCGATGTCAAACCTGCTAGAGTGCTGGACATTGGTTAGGGAAGATATCTCGGCAATATGAAAGGACAGTCTTCTTACCTCATCATCACTGAATGTCGCGTAGTCGCTCACAAATTGATCTAACATGTGAGCCGCCCGGATCGGAACGCGGTTCGTCTCTTCCACCGACAGCTGGCCACCAGGAGCGGGCAATGCCTCGCCATTCTCGGTTCTGATTTGCCAATCGACGCAGTCGACACACCACTGTGTCCTGAGTAAGAAACAAATCTAACTTCGGTTCTATAATGGTCAAGGAGCTCACATATATGCCCTTGCGGATTGTGCTCTTGCTGAAAAGTCGCTTCTCCCTCCAGCGGCCGCAAGGACCCCGGCATTTTTCCTCCACAGTTGGTTTGATGCAGTGTTCTACGCAGCGAATGCCTGTCTTGGATGGTGTTGCGCTTCCGTTGCAGACGTTGCGGTCATACTTTCTCAGCTGCTTGTTCGAGAAGGCAGCGCGAGGCTTCCATTCGCCATTTTCGCAATGAAGGCGTCCGGTCATGATAACGGGCTAGTCCTATTGAATTTCCTGAGAATGGCTTTTCAGGAACGAGTATGAAGGCCAGATGATTTCCGTGCTTTGCGCGAAGCGAGAGAGCAGACGAGCGGGTCGGGGCAAGGAAAATCTTAATGAGAACCTAGAGACCAAATCCGACTTGTTTTCTTTGCCTTAACTGACTATTCAAATAACCTGAAGATTATGAAAACAAGATATGCCACTGAACAAGGAAGGAACAATGCCAAAGTGCGTGTAGCCACTCTGCGGTTAACCGCAGGGGTACCCAATGAGGACAAAGCACTGAGATCCAGGGCTTGCGCCCAATAGACGTGTCAAAGTGAGGCGTAGAGACGTTGAGCAAGGTTGACTTTTGAGGAGGAGAGGGAAAGTTTTCGAAAAACTGCTAACCGCTATAGAACCGTAGGAGTCGTTAAGATTCAAAAATAATCAACTTACCAGTGGGAAGCGGTTGGTTACGTTAGCGACTCGCGGCCGAACGTGCCCAATATGAGAGGTTCCTGCGTGTCGGTTTGAGAAAGGAAAATCTTGCAGCTGGGGCACTGAATGATTTCAGTGAACCTCAAAAGCGAGAAAAGCTCATGTAGAAGGAATTTGGCTTGATTCGATGGTGTGCAGGTTGAGCGATGCGAAAACTGGGAGGACCTTCGCTTGAAGATTGGTAGTCAGCGCTAGATTCCCCAGAATTCACTTATAGACCAGCTGCAGGAACAGAGCTTTTGAATACGTAAAATCAAGGAAGGCTCGGGCTTCAAGAAATTTCCCAGGTCGAATGGAAGGCATAGGTATTACCATGGTATCAGCCTGTACCAGAGTAGTTTGCCTAGTTAATTGGGCGTGCCTTCCTCATTGGGGCGATACGATGGTTTGGCACCTGGAACGGCTGGCAGAAAGAGAAGAATAAAAAAAAAGATCGGAGAACAAAGGAGAACGAAAATGAACGTAATATATTGCTGGAGCGAGCAATGTGCGAGGACCAGATAACGTAGAGCGTGGCATAGATAGCACCTTTCCTGACGGATTTCGCATGGATATAGGTGGATAACTAATAGGGAGCTGCCCTCTTATGTTAGGCTTCGAAAACCTGTGTAAAAAGCGCTGCAAGCATACTTACAAAAGTATTCCGTGTACTGACAAGTATATTGTTGCTGACCAGCAGCCTACACTAATTTCCGCAATATGGACTGTAACTCATCAACCTAGCCCTGTTCCCTTCCCTCCCCGCCGCCCCTAGCCTCAACACCCTATAAGGCCTGCTTATAGTAATACTCGCCACGCTTTCAACCTAGTGGGGGAAATCCTTTGCTCCATCTTCACAACTACTAGCTTAGGGTCCTCCCTGACGACCCACAACTTCTTTGGGTTCCGCACGAGCGTGAACTTGACCTTCCTGTGGGAATCCAAAAACACGTAGTGGCCCTTAGAATCCCTGTTGAGATTGAACGTCATCTTGCCGATGGTGCACTTGGTATAGGGTTTCTTGGGCGCGACAGCAGCAGCGGCGGCGGCGGCGGGTGCCTTAGAAGAGGAAGCGGTGGCCGTAGCGAACCGCTTCTGCTGCGTCGCGCCGGCAGCAGCGGGCGGTGGGGTGCCGATCTTGAGGTTGGCCATCTGCTGCGTTAGGCCAGTGGACAGGGGCGGCGGGGCCACAAGCTCGGTCTTGGTGTTGAGGTAGCCGTAGCGAGTCTCGCCGTAGCGGCAGTAGGTGGCCAACTCTTTCAAGGACTTGATCCGCTCGTCCTGGACTTCCTTTGTCTTTTGGTAGCGCGGGGCCGGCGTGCCCGGCCGGTGGTAGGGTGGATCCGTGCTGACCACGCAGGGAGAGTCCGGGTAGGTCAGCCAGACCGACTTCAACTTCTGCTTGAGTTTGCTGTCGACAACGGCGTAGACGAGAGGCTTTGCGGGGCCCTCTTTATTGGTGCGCCTGTATTCCTTGAATAGCTCCCTGTCCACTCGCGGCCGGTCCCGTGATGGCGGCCGAGATCACCTCAGCCTGGCCGACCACTCCGCCTACAATCCGGCGATTACCGCGACGCTCAACTCGGCTTAGAAGAGATTATCACTACGCACAGAGCTACAGTACCTAGGAGGACACAGAAAGAAATTTGAATTCGTCGTTGACCTGCCATTTCCTCTACCCGGACCTTCCCGTCCTCTGGTAAAACTGCTTGAGCATCTCACTACATTTCTCGAGATACGTAACAGGTTCCCAACTATTATACTCGGGCCTATACCCTTCCTACTTGATCACGTACTCTACCCGCCTTCCTCGTCGTCGTAAATCCAGAATCTCCTTTACGTGAAAATACTCGTCTTTTTGAACCTCCTCGGCCGTAAGTCAGCTCTTGAAAGGAGGGCACGCCCCGTCAGGATGTCCTCCCTGCTAGTGACTTGCTCTACCAGGTTTCAGATATATGGTCATTTTGTCCAGGATACGTATAAGGGTTCTACGTAAACTCTACGATAAATAAATGTCTAGTCGCTATGCTCCCAATATCCTCTAGATAATCTGGTATTATAAAACGTCCACGGCATCGCCTGGATGTCAGTGAGCCCCCCTCTCAGACAGCCCTTGTTCTACGTACACCTTTGCCGCGTCGGCGTTCTTCTCCTATATAAGCCAGTTATACGCCTTCGGAAAAATCCTATACCGGTCAAGGTATCTAGAACAGAAAGCCTCAAGGTCTTGAGGGATGACTGTCGAATGTTCCGCCCCGTCGTAGTAATAGTCTAGCAGTTGTTGTAGCTCGTCCAGCATCAGGCTTCTTAGTTTGCAGGCGCCGATTTGGTCCAAGGCCGGGTGGTATATGGTCCACGAGCGGCTGAAGTCGGCGAGCTTCCCGTTTAGGTGGTTGCCGCCGTGCGTGTCCTTCACGAATATGCCTAGCGAGTAGAGGGCTTACAGGTCCACCCACAGGCCCGCGGCCTGCGCGGGGTCGGGAGCCTTGCTGGCGACGAGGTCCTTGACGAAGCCATGATTTCTTTTTGATTTTTTTTTTTGGGGGTGGGGGGGGTGTTCGGGAAGGGGGTTGGCGGTGTGGTGTAGCTCAAGTTGAAGAACTACAACGGAGAGAAGTCGCGCTTTCTGTGGAACTCGAATGAGTCAATGACCAAACTCAAAAGGCTGATAATTTGAGCGGTTCTGTGATAGAATGTCGACGTGCTAGAGACAAACAAAGGCAAGACCGCACCGTGTTGGGCAATCAATGACTGGTCTACTGTTAATTAGGGCGGGCGGTAAGGCCTTCTCCTCGGAGGCCGGACCACTTATCAACCGTTATTCTTGTGCCCAAAATGCGGCCGGCATTGTCAGATGGAGCAGTCGTCATGTGTGCCACAGGAATCTCGAGGGGCGTCATTCGTAGTCTGATGCTAGTATTTGGAACCGGCGCAAGCGAGAGGGAGGGGTGAGTTTGAAATTTGCGACTCGTAGCCGACGGATAGAGAGTATTTTTAGGAGTTCGTTCGTTGGTGCTTGTGCAGCGATAATAGCCCCGCTGCGCGAAAGGTGTAAACCGCTGTGTTTGTAAGGCAAGCACCCCGGCAACAAAAAAAAGGGCACACCAAAGAGTACCACGCCATCAACAACACTCGCAAAACGCACTCAAAAATGATGAATTCAATCGCAAACTAATGACCAGTCATTCCGCCCTCCAATCCTAAACATTCCTTAAAGATCTGAGGGATCTGGTCGACCCAGCCATTAATAGTTTCCTGTTTGACCGCGGCCCAGCCTTCTTCTACAAGTGTTTGGTGTGCCCTTTTTTTTGTTGCCAGGGTGGCAAGGTAGGGGTGACTCAATGCTGTATCGAGAGTTGTTGTGCAGCGAGAAATCGAGACGACATATCTGGGGAACAGGCGGAGACCACCACGGCGGTTGGCATGTGCGATGTAGGCAGCGGAGTTAGGCAACCATCACACCCATCGGTACGCAGTGCGGAACTATGCGAATCGAGTCAATTTTTGAAGGAGTTGTACAGTCCCGGGAGTTGATAAATCACAAAACTTGCGACCCAACCGTGGCACACACGATACTTGCTGGCAAGGGTGGCTGATCGGTTCGAAGAGGTGCATCATGGTGGCTTGAGTTCGGGACGACATCTAGCGAAGGGGCCATCGGTTGGAAAGCCAGGAAAAAGTTGATATTCCATCGGACCAATAGGTATTTATAGCAACACATCCGCTTTTCCCAGGGCAGTGAGTTGACCAACAACTTGAACTCGTCTGGACAACAACATGGAGCGTTAGGTAAAGCCTGAGAACTCCTGCTGTTGTGTTTTATACCTCGCTGTTGGCTTCCGGATTGCGCAGTAAAGTCTCCCATCAACTGGTTTTCGCTGTTGTCTGGTGTGTTGAATTGGAACACCCAATGCATGCTCAATTCCAGGTCTGCTCGAAACGCCGACTGAAAACAGCTGGCGAGACCGGCACAAGCCCGGCCCCACCTTCTTCCGTCGATAGCATGATTCTCACGGCATTTTTCAACTGCCAGCCGTGCAAGGTTACGGACCACGTAAATGGCTGTGCATAAAGCTCGATATGGCCGCTGCCGCAGCTAAAGCAACAGCCACAAGAAGGAGTCAAGAAAGCTCCCCGCTCGCATTGATGCTTCAATAGAGGGAACCCTCCCCGAGCGTTTCCACAGTGAGGGGCAACGACACGCAAGCATCACGTGGAGTGGTCTCTTTTCTTTTGATCCTCGCTCAGGCTCCTCCCGGAGGAAATTGAGACCAGGGGACTCGTGTGCCTAGTGCTCCATAGACCCTTCCCGAGTTCACGGATGGGGGATTGTTAGCTCTGCTTCCCGGGGAACTTCCGGCGGCGGTGCCGGGCAGGGAAGATTCCTGCCACCGGGCCGTCCGGGGTGTTAGCGAAGCTAACCTGAGTGGCGCGTTGCAATTTCCCAGTCCATTGGGACCGTCTTGCCGGTTGCTGTGGCAGATGGCTGGGGATACGAAGATCGAGCCGCGCAACTGCCCGTGAATGTGATGTTCGGAAGCTCATGGCTTCTGTTGCGCCGGGCTGACGAATCTGACGGCCAACGCTTGAAAGCAACGGAGCTGGTAGCGGCCAGGGCCGTTGAGGCTGACGGGTCGGCGCTGGGGAACAAAATACCTACGTACATAGAGTACAGGCCGAGTACGTAACTGCCGCAGCTGGGCGCCGTTGGGGTGGTGCTGTTTCTTCTTTGACAAGCTCCCTCGCAAGCCTCATTCAACGGTAGCGTCGCAACGGGGTTGCTATCGATGGAGCGTCATGCTGTGTCAGGTCTTCCCGAGGGAGCCGTCCTGCTTCACGCTCCGTTTCTCCATCGCCAAAGAAAAATCGGACAGCAGCAATTCATCGTTCAACGGTTGTTCCATGCACACCTCATAAGGAGCGCCCAAGAGTCTCCAGATTCTGGTGCGCTTGGTTGCCGGAGGGGCAAGTTGAAGATGGTGGCGACCTTTTGACATTCTCGACACCACAGCGACAATCGCCCCCTGTCCACGTTCGTGTCCATCCTGGTCGACCCTGGGCGTCGCTCATTGTGGAGGGGCACTTCGAGAAGGCCAAGGGAAGTTTTTGAGAGGCCTCATGTGAATCTCGTTGGAGTCTGCCCATCACAACATTCACGGGCAACTGGAAATTTGCATCTTCTCAGGCTCCGCTCTCGCGTGGCTCCCGCCGCCGAGAATGGTGACCTTCATTTGCAGCATCCGCCGAACGTCTCGATGTTCGCCGTCCTTTGCGACTCTGCGGCTTGGCGAGTGGACTCTTTGGGATGGGAAATCCGCCTGGGCACCCCTTTCCGGTGGGTCCAGGAACATGAGTTGGGAATTTCACGTTAGTACGAGGCATTATTGGAACACTGCAACCGGGGCTTACATGGGCGATTCCGTCTCCACGCGTCGCTTGAGATGCTCCGTCCTGATGCAACACCGTTTGGCCCGCGTCGCAGGACGCGACGAGGTTTCTTCAACTGCAATCTCTGAAACAGCAGGGCACCTTTTTAACGAGCCTGCTGCTCCATCGACTGTTTCCTTTTTGCTGCAGTTAACGCGCCCTTGGAGTTTCGTCTGAAGATTCCATTTGCTTTCTCCCCACTTTCTCCTTTAGTCACCCATGGCCCCGGCACCTCCGTTCCGCGAATAGCACACCGTCGAGACGCTATATAGTGTACGTAGTTCTTGCACTAAAGTCCGTTTTCGAGGATGTGGGGCCGGCGGGGTGCTGTCGAATGAGGCTACGATCGCGCCTTGTCTTGGTAGGGAGAGGCTGTTTGGTGTTGCTCCCAGTTGCGTGTGCCATCTCAAGCTCCAGAGAGAGCAGCGCGAGTTTGCATGCTTACAGCGCGTCGACTCTCGTTAAGATGATCATTGGCGCACTCCACGCTCCCGTCAGCTTCCCCTAAAATAGCGGGCTTGCTTGTTTCTGCGGCCAATGACACTCGTCGTGAATGAAGACCTGCTTGGCCCTTGGCAATAGCCGAATTCATCAGCAGCAGCCGACCGGTTATGGGTGAGGGAATGAGCCAGCCTTGGTTGGGACGGGTCCGACAGTGTAACGTTCATCTTTATCAGGATGGGAACGCGGGCCCGAGTAACCGCGAGAAAAACTGCACCAAACGGTCACGCTGTCGGCTCATGAATCACAGTGCTAGACCGAACAGGTACCAAAAAAGACACAGAAAGGTGCTTGCGACTCTGGACGGACTACATAGTAGGGAATGATGCTCGACGGTGAAAAACTTTCTTACTTGTACTGTATACTACGAAGTACGATCTATACAACGGTGTCTGTGTCTTCCGGATCACCTGTAATTAGTCGGAAGCAAGCGCGCTGTGCTTTTCGAAACCCCAGCTGGCATTAGCTCGGAGCTGTCCGTGCCACCAGCGTGCGGCCTTTGGTTATGGAGCCTATACAAGTTAATGCTTACCGCAAAACCGCGACGAGCTCGCGCTCTTTGCTAGATTTCTTTTTGTCACAAAAAAAAAGGAAGGAGCGCACACTCCAATGTGCTTTCGTCGTACCCAGTTTTGCTTTTCCGTCTATTCAATACACCCCCGGGCAGACTCAATTTACACTCGAAAAGAGCAACACTTCACGGAACCGCTAGCGAAATTGGGTCTCCCGATCGCTTTTCTCGAAGCCCACCCGGCTCAAGCGGTTCATGCTACGGAGCGACGACGGACCCATTTCCCACACACCAAGCACGACCTTGGGTTGCTCCTCTTCCACCCAGCGTTCCGAATTCCTACCGATGCAAACACAGTTCCCCGAAGGAGCTCGCTGGGTTTTCTGGAACTTTGCGCGTCCCGCTCGTTGCTTCAATCCGCGTCGATCCTCTTTTTCTGCCTGCTCTCACCCATCCTGCGGTTCGCATACTGACCTTGGTCGACCTTGTTAAATTGGGAGCCAGCGCCAAACCGCACGATCCGGCACGGGCAAGCGGGACGGGAACAGGTCTCTCAGGTCTACCTAGGTAACTAGCTCGAGAGACGCTGGACGCTGATACACCCGTCGCTCCTCGTTTCCTGCCCCCCTGCGAGTTATTACAGACTCGCATCGAGCACGACCGTTTGACTGGGCATTTCCCGTCGTCCTGGAGAAGCCAATTTCGATCTCTGCTGGCACCCATTGCTTCGGTTCGCGCTAACTGGGGCCTTGTCTGTTACACCCCGCCAGAGCTCCGTTTTCCCACGCCTGGGCACACGGGCCCTGGCTTGTCGACCAGTCCCACCCGTCCGCAACGCGAGAGGATCCTGGCCTCCGTCCTCTTTCTCTCGTCCCCAAAACCCTGCTACCACCACTGACCTCCTTTTTCTCATTGTGCAATCATTTCATGTCGCTCTTTTTTTTCCCCCTCCTCTTGAGTCAATAAACACTCGTCCACTCCTTTAATTGAACCCGGCCTTCCAACTATTTTACGCTCCTTGTCCTATTTCGCGACGCTTCGATCGCTCGCTCCCGATTGACCAACGACAGCCCTCTCGACTTGTGCGACCGTTGCCAGCGCCATCCACGACCGCGAGGCATCTCTGTACTCGACACAGTTCATCCTTGGACCGACACATATATATCGCCATATATCGCCGCTCCTGGATGCGCCCGGTTAATAAGCCAGTGGCTCTGTTGTAAGAGCTAGCTAGCTTCTTCGCTTGCTTGCTTGCAGTTCGTCCCGTCGCAGCGCGTCAGGGGTCGTGTTATCTGCGAGCTACAGCACTCGAGTCGGAAGACGATTCTACCGAGGGTCGGATAGCGATACGATCTTCATCCCAAATTCACATATTTTTTTTGTCAAAATGACAGTAGCACACGACATGACCCGTCGAGGGTCCGCCCAGGTCATCAATGGGATGGCGCTTGAAGACAGATTCGAGGTTTTGAAGGAGATCGGCGACGGTAGCTTTGGCAGCGTGGTTCTTGCCAGGGTGCGGAGCGCTGGCGCCAATGTCGCTCGCCGTGGCACGGTGGTATGTTGCTATCTTCATCGTGGTGGTTGTTCATGTGCTAACTTCCAGCCGTTAGATTGCCATCAAGACGATGAAAAAGACCTTCGACTCTTTCTCAGCATGCCTGGAACTGAGGGAAGTAGTCTTCCTGAGGACGCTGCCAGCCCATCCTCATCTGGTTCCGGCCCTGGATATCTTCCTTGATCCTTTCAGCAAGAAACTCCACATTTGCATGGAATACATGGAAGGGAACCTTTACCAGCTAATGAAGTCGAGGGATCACAAGTGCCTCGATAACGGCAGCGTCAAGAGCATCCTCTTCCAAATCATGCAAGGGCTCGAGCACATCCACGCCCACAGCTTCTTCCACCGAGATATCAAGCCCGAGAATATCCTCGTGTCCACATCAGCTCATTCCGACTACACAAACTCGTTCAGGCGCTACTCTGCCTTGGTAACGCCACCTTCAACCCCGCCTACCTACACCGTCAAAATTGCCGACTTTGGTCTGGCGCGAGAGACCCATTCAAAGCTCCCCTATACCACCTATGTCTCAACACGATGGTACCGCGCCCCCGAGGTACTCCTAAGGGCCGGCGAGTACTCGGCTCCGGTCGATATCTGGGCCGTCGGTGCCATGGCTGTTGAGGTGGCCACGCTGAAGCCTCTCTTCCCTGGTGGAAACGAGGTTGATCAGGTATGGAGAGTTTGCGAGATTATGGGAAGCCCTGCTCTCTGGACCAACAAAGCCGGCCTCCCGGTCGGTGGTGGAGAATGGAGGGAGGGGACCCGCCTCGCCGGAAAGCTCGGCTTCTCTTTTCCCAAGATGGCACCGCACTCGATGGAGACGTTTTTGCCGAGTCCCCAGTGGCCTGCCTCCCTCGCTCGGTTTGTCACCTGGTGTCTGATGTGGGATCCCAAGAACCGTCCGACGTCCAGCCAAGCGATTGCCCACGAGTACTTCACCGATGCTGTGGACCCACTGCGGCCCAAATCATCGGCCTCCAAGATCCTTGGGCGAAAGCAGTCCGACGTCAGCCGCGGAAAGGATTCCATCACATCGACCCCGACCTCGTCTAAGCCCTCATGGTTCAGGAAATCCTTGATTGGGCGTACCGAGAGCGTTGAGGCCATTTCGGTGGCTCCGCAGCCTGTTCCTAAGGACACCGTCGCCCCTCGTCCTGCGCCAATTGCTCCCTCTGACCCGCAAGCGCCGAAGCCCAGGCCGGCCGCCCAAAAGAGGACGACCTGGACAAATGGGCCATCTAACGTTGCGCCGATGCCAATCCTCCCAACGATTCGCCCAATCTCCCCCTTGTCCGATGCCGTTACTGCCCAAGCCAGCAATGGCGCCTACAACGTCGCCACTGAGGAAAAGGGCTCCAAGAAGATTGGCCGCCAATTGTCCGTGCAATCAAACAGCAATCACTACGCCGAGCTCCACAGGCAACAAGCCGAGCGGGCACTCAACGGCAACTCGGGCCTCGCATCGCCGACGAGTGGTTCCAAGGAGAGCTTCTTCTCCCACCTGCGCAAGCGGGCAAGGAGATTCTCTGGGAGGCATCAGACCCCCATCTCCCCGAGCTACGAAGATCTCGAAGCTCAGGCTGGCTGCGGGCCCTGGGGAAGTAACAGGTCGTCTATGGTTCTCGACAGCCCGCCTCCTGCTCCTGTCCCAAAGGACACGTACGAATCGCTAGACGGGAAGTTGCAGGCCCCCGAGGTTCCTCCCGCGCCGCCGGCGCACCAGATGTCCCAGAGTGGTCACCTCAAGCGCCATCACTCACTACATCACCATCAGCCTAGGTCTGGAGATAACTCGGCCAACACGTCTCGGGGCCCAGTTGGCCCGGCATCGAGCAGGACACGGCGATCGCAAGCGGTTCAGGGCGTCAACCAGTATGATGCGCCGGACGAGGAGGACGAACTACTCGATGAGGTATTGACCTCCACCCACCGGGTTATGAAACGCCTGGAAAAGGAGAACCAGCCCCTGCAGCAAGTCACCAGCAACATGGCACTCGCGAATCCGTACCCGACGCCCTCGCCGTCTGCGAGCGGCAACGTGATGCTCTTCGGTGACGGCAAGGAGGCCATTACCCCCAAGCCGCTGAACTTTAACAAGCAGGCGGCTGAGTACAAGTGGCCAACCCCTCCGTACGATGAGGGCGACTGGGCAGCGTCTGCGTCTGCGTCCATCTGGGCGGCAGGCAACCGTTTCTAATTCCAAACTCGGCACGGCGGTGGTCTTTTGTTTCGAAATCGTCATCTCTCTCCCTCAACACACAAAAGTCTTTGTTCCTGGCTGGGTTTCATGGGACGGTGTTTGGGCTCGTATTCGTTTTCTGGGTGGCATCATCATACACTCTCGGTCGCATCGCACGTTCTCTTGCGCCACTCTGTCGGTCTGCGGTTTTCTCTCGGTGGTGTCTGTCACAATAGGGCGGACGTTCGAATTTCCCTCTCGCATTGTTACTCGTCATCGCCACGCTTTTGGTCGTGGCAGCGAACTTCTTCACTTCGAAATCTCTTGCGAATACCCCCGGGGATGGATTCTGCTGTCGCCCGCTTTGTTGAAAGTACGGATTCTAATAATCTTGTCATCGATATCTCTATCTCTCTCATTTGGTTTCTTGTTGCAAATACTACAATACCCCTCTATATATAGATTGGAAGGGAGAAGAGAAAGCTGGATGGGACATTTCTTGGTCGCTACCTGTCTCGCCACAGGTTGCTCCCGCAGACGTCGCTGGTGTTCACTTTTCCTTTTGTTGTCTACATAACACCACACGCCACACATTGTCATTGTTGGTTGGATGAACGGGGAGACAGCTCACGAAGGAGAGTTTGTCGTCGGGTATTACTTTATCTCACTATCCTTTATTGAGCGCTCGATATATTGAACAGTTCCTCCCACCTACAACCCCCATTCTTTGCACATATTGAGGCCCATGTTGCTCTCTTCTCTCTCTCCTGCGATTGGTTATTTTCGCTGTCCCAATCACTTGCATCTGTCGCATTACTTTACGGCTTATGTGCTGCCTGTACTTATATTCGCTTGAGCTGCTTGTCATTTTGTTTCCTGTTTTCCTCCGGAGTGGGTTGGATTCTACGAAATTTACCACGTTGGGTTTCCACAGTTCAGTGAACTTGATTCATCCCCTGCTACATTCCTGCGATGTATGTATGGGTCCGTTTGTATAGCTACACCCTGGTTCTCGATTCGTTCTTATTTGAGAAATCAATATCCAGAGTCAGTCACGCCGTATCCAGCGCTCCGTACTCTGTCACGTGAAGTGGGACTGACTGAGGATCGTCCGATGTCTCACTTTTGGGCCCTCTTTTGTCAGATCGGCTTGCCTATTCTGGTGGGCACGCCACGGTACTTGGTAAAGCTTTGAGCGATTGTTTATCCCAGCTCCGCTGCTTATTTGTGATGCCACGGCGCTAGTTCCGCTGGCTGCGGCGACTGCACTTTCGGCTTTTGGGAAGACTGGATGATCAGGATCGCGCTTGAAAACGGTGAGGCGGGGGTGGGGGCGGATCGCTCTTCAACCACAGAGAAACACTAACAGGAGATGTCATCACGTTTGGCAGCTGAGGATTCGTTCTTCAGGAAAGCCACCCCCTATTCTGTCATCTACGCCATTTCGCAGTTTCCTGAGGAGACGGTGGTTCTTTGTTCGAGTGATTTGCGGAGGATGGCTGGTAAGGTAAACTCTGGCGAACCTCAGAGGTCATAGGCGGCCGGCCTTTGCTGCTTCTTTTTTCTGTGTTCTCCCTTTTTTCATCTCCAACCAGTCGGGATGAGTTTCTCTCATATTCTGCCCTGCTCAAATTGTGAATCACCCAATGTAGTCAATATAGATAGAAATTCCGAGCCTCGTAGGCACATCACCAGACGCTACTTAACAGCTAAGGTAAAGAAAGGGCATCGTGCTGTTGCTCAAAATGAGCCTTGTCTTGCGCATTGCCTCAAAAGGGAACCGGCTCCCGTGAGGGAACCTGGGATAATTGTGGGTTATAAGGGGCACACTCACACTGTACCAACCCACGAAGCATGTCTGATAATCGACTCACAGATATAGTGCGGATCCAAATTTTTTGCTATTTCTCAACGGCTCCGTACGAGATTTGCAGCTGAAAGTTGGTAAAGTCCGTACTGAGCACGGGGTCTGGATACTTTGTGAGCAGTCGAGCCTCGAACGAAGACTGCAGAGCACTGTCTCCTTCACGTGACTGAAACAGTCCCGCATCTATGTACGGAGTACATATGTCGCTCCACTTTTCAGGCGCCGCTGAGCTGACCCTGAGGCTCCAGGGCTCCAGGCAGGCCCGCTCAGCGCCACCCCGCCTCGGCTGAATCCCTGCGCGCACACATACTATCACGACTTGCAGTGGAAGCACAGGCAACAACATTCGATACGCCAGGACATAGCGGACCAGCACGCCAACCGTTCCGCCGCATTGTTAGCTTGCGTCACGGCATTCTGATCTGGTTTGGCGGCCTACGAGACGGCTTGTATCAATAGGCCACTTACTTGTTCTGAGCTTTCGGCGTACCTAGTACCCCTCCAAGAATCTCAGGTCTTTCCGAAGGAAAGCTGGAGCCCCGCCATCAAACTCCTGCCTTGCTCTCTTTGCCTCGCAAAACAGGCGCCACCTTGGTGCATGAGACCGGCTCTGGAAGATTTTTGGCGTCTGTCGGTATTTTTATTTTCTGTTTCATTTCTGTGATCTCATAAAATTTCGCTGTTGGGGGGTTGGTCGTGTATGCCCGAGGCGTGTGTTTCCCATATCGAGGCAACGCCCGGCGATAGAGCTTCAAAATCAGCCCGTCTCTGAAGCTGCTGGTGTCCCACGCAGTTCTGGTCTGGTCTTTTACTCTTTCATTTATCCTATATATTCATACCATGACCTTGTAGTACACGGTACGGTACAAG
>MU857602.1:789113-813982 GCA_033296725.1 Corynascus novoguineensis
CGCAGCAGCGCCAGCACTTCTACCTGGATCTTTTCTGCCTCCTCCCACCTCCCCTGGGCTTGGTATGTTGCGGCCAGTGACGCCATGGTCAAGACCATGTCAGGATGCTTCTCTCCACGAACCTCGCGCAGCAGCGCCAGCACTTCTACCTGGATCTTTTCTGCCTCCTCCCACCTCCCCTGGGCGTGGTATGTCATGGCCAGTAACGCCATGGCCTGGAGAGTGTCGGGGTGCTTCTCGCCAAGAACTTCGTGCCGTAACGCCAGCAATTCTACCTGGATCTTTTCTGCCTCCTCCCACCTCCCCTGTGCTTGGTATGTTGTGGCCAGTGACGCCATGGTCCAGATCGTGTTGGGGTGCTTCTCTCCAAGAACCTCGCGCAGCAGCGGCAGCACTTCTACCTGGATCTTTTCTGCCTCCTCCCACCTCCCCTGTGCTTGGTATATTGTGGCCAGTGACGCCATGGTCCAGATCGTGTTGGGGTGCTTCTCTCCACGAACCTCGCGCAGCAGCGGCAGCACTTCTACCTGGATCTTTTCTGCCTCCTCCCGCCTCCCCTGTGCTTGGTATGTTGTGGCCAGTGACGCCATGGTCCAGATCGTGTTGGGGTGCTTCTCGCCATGAACTTCGCGCCATACCGCTAGCGTTTCGAGATGGATCTTCTCCGCCTCCTCCCACCTCCCCTGAGCGTAGTATGTCGTAGCCAGCTCCGCCATGCTCCGAATCGTGTTAGGGTGCTTCTCGCCGAGAAGTTCGCGCCATAGCGCCAGCACTTCTACCTTGATATTCTCTGCCTCCTCATACCTCCCCCGAGCGTGGTATGTCGTGGCCAGTGACGCCATGCTCCAAATCGTGCTAGGGTGCTTTCCGCCGAGCCTTTTTCGTCGAAATTCGTAGGCTCTCTTGTCTACCGGCTCCTTCTCTCTCCACCTCCCACGATCATACATGTAGCCTGCTACTCGACTTAAAAGGTCCGACGCTTCGATCTCCCCTTCGCATACTTCCGCCCACTCTGCCGCTCGCTGTGCGTGAACTACGTATTTTTCGCACTCCCCCCAGAGTTCCCGGCGACGTTCTGGAAACAGGTCGGTAACAACCAAAAGGGCCAATTTTGAGAAATGCGTTTCATCCTTTCGCCTGTCCCTCCTACTCAAGGCGTATTGGGTGGCCTCCTGCACCAGCTTGTGCATCTCATAAGTCCGGTTCGTACCCTCGGATGCGCGAAAACGAAGGAACGAGAACTCCTGAAGACGGATAGCTGCATGAAGGACCTCGTCGTCGTCGTCATCCTCGCTGTCGCTTCCAGAATTGACGCTTTTCGTGCTTTCACCGCCTTGTTTATCGTCCGTTATTTTCTTGTTAAGTAGAGCTGCCGCCTTGGTCATTATCTCGATTGGAATGTTCTGGCTGTCCAGAAAAGCCAGAACGTGGAGGATATTGTACGCCATCTCGTTCTCCCGCCGGATTTGTTCCATCGATATATTCCACGTCTCGAAAATGCTGTTTGACAGGCCCGGCCTTCGATGTCGGTCAAACTCAGATTCTCCCAGGAGCTTCCGTCTCTTCCTGTGTCTCGCTAGCTTAGACAAGTATTCTGTCGGCGTTATAGACATCCTCCGAATATATGCGGCAGCCTGGGACACAGCGAGCGGGAGCCAGTCGAGCTCTGCAAGCAATCGTGCGGCATCGTTCAGCTCGCCTTCACCGATCTTTTTATTCCCAACTGTTTCGAGCAGCACCAAAGCTTCACTATCTGTCATACGAGCGACGTTGATCGTTCGCTTAGCACTGACAAGACTACCGCCAATCCGCTTGTCGCGGCTGGTCCATAGTACCGTTCCCGAATGCCGGGGCACGAAGCCGAACATGTTGCGTGCCATTTCTTTCGCCGTATTCTCGCCACCGGCAGCTCGGTCGCGTCCGACGCCGAACAACGTCAAATTGTCCGCATTGTCCAGAACCAATACGTATGGCTTGAGCGCCTCGATTCCATCACGCACCGCCGTCAGAAGCTCGTCACCTTCGAAATCGCTGGATATCTTTAGACTCTTCGCAATTGCCTTATAATCAGACACGAATGTCGTCTCATCATCGGCGTGAACCCAGAAGACCGAGCACGTAGGGTCCTCGTCGGCACGGCGGTAAGCATATTCTAGTGCAATCTGCGTTTTCCTGAGATTGTTAGCGCCAGAGCACCGAAAGTAAGTACATAGCATTGGCGTACCCAGAACCACCTAAGCCCCAGAGAGCGGCGCTTTGGGAGGCACTCGACGGGGGCAGCAGCTGGTCAAGCTGCGCGAAGAGAGCGAGACGATCGACGACATCTTCGTTACGCGCGAACGGAAACAGGCGGTATGCTGGTGGTCGGGTAGAGGTATCTGTACGCTATGTTAGGTTGAAATATGCCGAATACGCTGTTTCGTACAATACTTTACCGCCGTGAAAGTTAAAATGCACCGTCCCGCCTGAGATGTTCTGGCCTGCGATAACGTTGCGGCCTTGGACCCTTCCAAACGCGGAAGCTGTCGGGATTGGCTGTGGTGCAGTCCCTACTTCGTGCTCGCCCATCCTAGGGTAGGCGTCCGATATACATCGACTTGTTCTATTATATGTCGTCTGTCTTATAAAAACTCGCAATGTTTGTATGGCGCCAGGTCACTCAAAAGACGTGACGAAGCTACATGATCTTGACCGGGCTAGCGCCATCATGGCTCGCTGCAGATGCAGCTGCAAAGCTGATGCCTAAAGACTGAACCCCGCACGCCGCAGCCCTGCGCGTTGTCTTGATATACCAGATTGAACATGCCTACCGCTATTCGAAAACAACTGCTCCATCTGTACGCTTCCAAAGGTTAGTCTTCGTTATGGTGATTCACCCGACTCTGAGCAAGAAACGGTTCTGTTTTTGCCTTCTTCTCCCATGACTTCAGCGCCACCGTCCGGACGTGACGGCTTCGAAGTCGCAATTATTTGCGCTCTCCCTATCGAGTACAAAGCTGTCTCCCTTCTTTTTGACGAATTCTGGGATCACGAAGGGGACAAGTATGGAAAAGCTCCAGGAGACCCCAACCATTACACAACTGGCCGCGTGGGCAAGTACAACGTCGTCCTTGCCCTCCTGCCAAGCATGGGGCAGGTCGACGCGGCCAGCGCGGCAGCAAGCATGCGATTAAGCTACCGTGCCTTGAAGCTGGCCCTTCTTGTGGGAGTTTGCGGCGGCGTTCCCCAGAGCGAAAACGGGGAGGTGCTGCTTGGCGACGTGATCATCAGCAAATCCATAGTTCGGTACGATTTCGGCAGGCAGTACCCAGACAAGTTCGTACGAAAGGACACCATCGGCGACAATTTAGGTAGGCCGAACAAAGATGTTCGTAGCCTCCTTGTCTGGTTCGAAACGGATCATGGAATCGAGACGCTTGAACGGCGGACCGCAGATTTTCTCCAGCAGCTGCAGGCTAAAGCTGCGAAAAGCAAGCGGGCCGGCAAAGACAGGTACCGGTATCCTGGTGCGGCCCGAGACCAGCTCTTCAGGGCAGACTACCGTCATAAGCACCATATCGCAGCGACCTGTCTTTGCCACGATTGCCTCGACGATACACATCCCGTCTGCGACGCGGCGCTCAACTCGCATTGTGATGATCTTGGATGTGACGAGAAGCAGCTTGTGATCCGAGATCGTCTTGATGAGAAGTGCCAGTTGGAGCGCGAAGACAGCACTTTGGCGCAGGCGCCTACTCTTCATGTTGGAGCTGTGGCGTCTGGCGATATGGTGATCAAGTCAGCCGCATTCCGGGATAAGATCGCTGCAAAGGAGAATGTCATCGCTTTCGAGATGGAAGGGGCTGGCATCTGGGACGAGGTGCCGTGCATCGTTGTCAAGGGAGTGTGCGACTACGCAGACAGCCACAAGCATAAAGGGTGGCAGAACTTTGCTGCTGCCACAGCGGCCTCGGCAGCCAAGGCTATATTGGAGCGCTACGTCCAGGCAGACAAGCCGTCGCAGGCGATCAGCAACGAACGTAAGTGCAGCAGTCGAAGAATGGTAATGGTAAAATCTAAAAAAAAAAAAAAAAAACGTTCAGAAACAGCCGGTAATGACACGTCTCGAGCAGCTCGCCATGACCAACTGGGAGCGAGTGCGCAAGCACCAGTGTTCTACGGATCCATTACGGGCCGCAATGTGATTGCAGGCTCGTCTATAACAGGAGGCACAGTGCATTACAATTTCGATTAGAGCTTCAGCGCATAATTATGTACGTCGACCTTCTTGCAGAATTCTCTACGTTTTACGTCTTAGCGTCTGAATTTAGCTCGGGCCTCCTTTACGAATAGTTAACTAACTATATTCTTATGTTTTATCTGGTAATATCCTTTGGCTGCCGCGAACGGTATATAAGTCATGGAAAGAGAGGGCCCAGTGTGTACTTCGCTCGCCGAAATTCGTCCATGCTAAGGTTATTTCCAACTTGGACACTCATTTCAGCCAACCTTGTGTATTATCAGATCCGATTCAATATTCCCAACCTATCTTATACTGGTCAACAGTACAAGGCCTTGGCATGACGAAGTACAGGTAAGGCAGTCTAGCATTGAGTGACAGGTGAAGGTTGCAGGAGAAACCATTCATGGTTTACAGTATAAGGAAGTTACAAGACGATCAAACAAACCCCTCCCCATCATCAGTGCCTTCGTCTATATCCTGCCAAACCCCGTCTAGCCCGTGGTCTAACCGCAGTGATTTATTTCTTTTCAAGCCCGAGACTCCGATGATATCCGTTGAAAGAAATGAGAAAGGAAATGAACCTCAAAGCAAAAACGCACGGCACCGCACGCCCTCTCAAATATGTGCTGCACGACTCTCAAGCGAAGAAGATCTCGTGCACGATTAGATGTACTAAATGCACCACACCACTTACTCGCGCGACAGATCGCGGCCAAACACCTTGGACTTGAGCCAGTCGTTGATGACCAGCAGGCGGTTCCGGGTGCTGAAGCACATGCTGATGTAGGCGCTGCGCCAGAAGAGGAAGGTCAGGCTGCCGGCTGCGGCGAGGTTGCCGTTAAACCACGTCACGTCGGCAACGGCCTTCTCGCTGCCAATGTAGGCCAGGCTACCCTGGTGACTGTAGTGGAAGGGCTTGATGTCCTTGATGCGACGCAGCTGGCGCTCGTGCTGCTCGATCTCGTGCGAGATAGCAGCTGAGTTGCCCGGCTGCAGGTTCAGCGACGAGCTGAGCTCGCTGATCTTGGCTTCGAGCGCCTCCGTCTTGGCCATGTTGTTGAATAGGCGGGCCAGGAAAGTACCCTCCTGACTAGCCACCTGGGCCGTCGGCGCGTACCCGGCTACAGCGCAGTCACCCACGGCCCAGATGTCGCGCGTGCCCTGCACGACGAGGTACTCGTTGACGGCGAGACCGCGGCGCGAGTTAGCCTGCGCAGGGATGCGAGACATGAGGTCCTTGACCACGGGTCGGACGGCGTTACCCGTCGCCCACACGAGCAGACCGTAGGGGAAGACAACCGTCTTCTTCTTGCCGTCGGGGCCCGTCACCTCGGCCTCAACCGTCTTGTCGGTCACCTTCTTGACCATGGTCTTGGTGTGGATGTTGATCTTCTCCTCCTTGAAGGTGCTCTCGGTGTACTCAATCAGCTGCTTGGAGAACATGGGCAGGACGTTGGGAAGCGCCTCGATGAGCGTCACGCGGAAGCGGTCGCTGATCTCGGGCACCAGCTTCTTGATGTCCTCTTCGAAGAAGTCCTGCAGTTCGCCGGCGAACTCAACACCAGTCGGGCCGCCGCCGACGACCACCATGTGCAGCAGGCGGTCGATCTCCTGGGGCGACTGGTCCTTGAAGGCCGCCGTCTCGACGCAGTCCATGATCCTCTTGCGGATCTTCTGCGCATCGCCAATCTCCTTGAGGAAGCACGAGTGCTCGCGCACGCCGGGGATGCCGAATGTGGCGTTCTCGGCACCCACGCCGACTACCAGCATGTCGTATGGCACCTCAGTCTCGGTAATGTCACCGCGAATCTCCGAGGTGTCAATGAGGCGCACCACCTTACGGTCCGGGTCGATGGAGCTCGCCTCGGCTTCGTAGAAGCGGACCCTGGCCTTCTTCTGGCGGAGGATGGTCCGGATCGGCTCCATGATGGACCGGTGCTCGATGGTGCCGGTTGTGCATGACGGGAGGAGCGGCGTGAAGAGGAAGTAGTTGCGTGGTGAGATGACG
Source organism: Corynascus novoguineensis (assembly GCA_033296725.1). Classification (NCBI taxonomy): domain Eukaryota; kingdom Fungi; phylum Ascomycota; class Sordariomycetes; order Sordariales; family Chaetomiaceae; genus Corynascus; species Corynascus novoguineensis. Next base: position 795,344 of record MU857602.1, read on the forward strand.
ATAACGTTGTAGTTTTCGGTGTCGAGGCGCTTGAGCAGCGAGACAGAGCCCCAGCCGGTTCCTGCGGCACGGGTCAGCCAAAGAGGACGCTCCCCCAACGTACCCGACGGGGCACAGCGACAACCAACTCACCGAGAATCACGAGCGTCTTCTTGGACGGGTCAGGCTCGACCTGGTCCTCCGGGTGCCTGTCTTGGTACACACCGTAGCCGATGTAGACGATCCCGGCGATGGCCGAGAGATATCCGAGCCGCCAAGCCCACCGCAACTTTCGGAACCGCGGCTTCTTGGGCGGCGGGACGGGGGCGGCTTCGCTGGAAACGCCGCGCCGGAACTGCCGGATCGCGGGCCCTTGTGTGCTGCCAAAGAGTGGTCTTGCGCCAACGGTCCGGCGCGATGTCTGGAGGAGAAGCCTGGGCGCGGCTTGGGACTGCCGCAGCAGCACGGCACCCGTCTGGGGCACCGCAAGCTTGCTCAGAGCTCTTGACGTAGACGCCATGGCCTCAATTGACGAGCGAAGGGAGGTGGTACACGGCGATGGGTGCCTGGAGAGGGAGAAGGGGGGTGCTGACGGGCGGGAAGCAGTTCTCGCCGGAGAGTGAATTTTCGATCAATCGAATTGTCTTGCTGCTTGAAAAGTTTCGAGGATTTCGCGTGGGCTGAGAGCGGCGCAAATCTGATATTCAATGACTAAGATAAGGCTGGTGGAACTCCCGGGAGCTTCCTGGCCCTGTCATGTCTTTTTTTTATCCTGCGGCTGCGACTTTTATCCTATTCGCGACCTTCGCTAGCGCCTTGCTCGGCAGCCAGTCGGGCGGCTCAATTGCCCCCACGCCATCCCACCGCGCTCCACCGTCACTTCTGCCAAGGTCGCCGCACGAGGCTAGCTCAATGACGACAAAGAATCTGGACTGGAGTTGACCCTTTTTTTGAAACCCCGATTGCGGGCAGTTGGACAGACGAGGGAGTCATTTTTCCCTGCTACGATTGGGCGTGACCACGCAGCAAGTGGGAGGTGTTACGAAGGGAAAACCCCCGAATTGAAAAATTGAGAACAGACAGTGGAGACCTTAATCTCAAATTTGGAAACACGCTGCCTCAATTTTCTTGACTCGAGTCCGGAAAACGGAGGCGGCCATGCGCTGCACGGCAACCGGCAAGGTGAACAGCCTAATCGTACCACTCTTCTCCTTTTGTGACCTACAGTAAGGATCTCATCCTCCTGTGCTGTCTCGTCTTCTCCAGCACGTTGCTATCTAGCTGCTGAACCCGGGACTCTCCGACGAGGTGAGCATCCCGATTTTTTACGAAGCGGGTTGCCGGACGTCACCGCTTAGGGTACAGGAGACTTGCCCGTACTATGCACGCTGATCTGACCCCAACGGCATGTGCAGCTGCAGTGGTCGCTGATTTACAAGGCATACAAGCATACAAGGCATACAAGCATACAAGGCATAAGACACTACGCAGGTTTCCGTGGCCGATTGTGTACTAGGACATGGTCCAGCCCTCCGCTTTCACATGCATGTCCATCGACGGCCGTCTGGCGCCTCACATGCAAGATACTAGGATGCAATATCTGGCTGGAAGTAGGTACCTAGATAACGCTGGTATGCAAGTGTTTGTGTGAATCACTGATAGAAGCTCTGGTGCTGCACAAGCCTATCAGGGTGTGGCAATCGAGCTGCAGTGGCACACACTGGCGCGGACGTGGTTTCTGGCAGCGACTGATCTCCCTATCCGGAAGACGCACAGACCCGGTCCGGCAGCGCCCCGGAACTGAGGGACCCCTGGAGCCGGCCGAGGTCCGAATTCTCGGGACCGATCGCTGAGGCTCCCGAGATTTGGGTGCAGCCACTCAAGATTGGAACCCGGGGTGCAGCTTGTCCTAAAAACGCTAGTACTTGGCCATGCTCTTTAAAGAGTTTAACGACGGGATCGCTCCACTTCAATCAGTAAGAGCAGGCCCAGAGAGCGAAAGTCATATCACTCCCAAGTGCCTAATGGCTCAATTGTGCTTCGGAGGGTCAGCCCACGCCGAACACAGTATCTAGAGGCCCACCTAGCAGTTGAACGCACCTTCAGTTTTTTTTTTCGAGAGAAGGAGCGGCTCCTGCTGAGAAAATTCTGCAATTACACTGGCAGAGGCAAGAGCAATGAGCAGCATGAGCCAGAGCGCCTTCCTGGGCCAGACGCGGGGTAAACTGGCTTGGTGTTTTTGGGTTCGGTTTGACCTCTGACACAAAATGATCAAGAGGAACCACAGTCATCAGCTACAAATTGTTCCAGTGCCCTACAAAAGTACTTTTACCCGCCGGCCCGCGTTCTGGTCTGGACCGCGCATGATCGATCTGCGGGGATCTATCCCGCATCGACATGTGACCATTCATCCCGCAGCACCGATTGGGTCCCAAGTCGCTCGCGCCCATCACTGTTTCCGGTTCTAACGGCTCATCGCCTTGCTCGTTGAATATGTCATGCTGCACAACTTGGATCACGACCTCGTTGTGTCGATGCGCAATGTTTTTGTCGACTGAGAAGTGCCGGTTTCCCGGCACGTATGGGATCGCCCACTTGGAAATTCTCCGCGACTGATCTTCGCCATGAATCCCTCATGACGCTTGCGGGAAGCTCAAACCGGCGAGCGACCGGCGCTTGCTCGTAACCAAAACGGCGACTCGCTATCCCTACAGACCACACGAATGAGACGACAACAGGCGCACTACGCGACGACTTATTGAAAATGTCTTGGGTGTCCGGGCTGCCGAGGCTCGGTTGAGGTCGGGTGCGCAAAACCCGGGAATGGCGAGAACCGCAACACAAAGCCAAGCAGAGGGCGGCGGTTCAGGACCCAGATTCATAAAGTTCTTTCACTGGGCGAATCGCCGTATCCTCGCTTATCTGGGTCGATGAAGCTGCTGTAACGACGTGCTTCGGGAAGTGCCCGTCCCTATCTCGTCTCCGCGCCTGAAACGTCTACCCTCTGGCTGAGACATGGAACCCCCTTGGGCCCCTGTATACGGGACGCGTTGGTTTCCTAATCCGCCACCTCACGGCTTCTACCATTTGGCATTCAATCGCCTGTGCGGTCAGCGGTTGTATCGGCGGTTGACTATCCGGATCATCTTCCCTTGACAAATGTATTTGTACGCAGGTCAGCGCACCAGTCATCGTGGAGTCTTGGCATCCCCGGATGCAGCTGGGCTCAAAAGTCTCACCAACACAACAACGACTTGTACAAGCTGGCATCTTGGCGTGGTCCAATGCCTGGCCACAACTTGTAACTTATTTGCACTAGAACTGATTGGGAGGACTTCACATACCCCTCGCCTCCTCCCATTCTCTCAGGACCACTCCTTCATCAACCTGCTGATGCCAAGATCTCCGTGACAGGTACGATGCACAGCGTTGGGACACTTGACAATGCTTCCCGAGATCCCTGGGACGGCTCTAGCTCGTGGATCCAGTCCGGGGGTAATGGCAGAATCCACACCCTTGTCGTCCCCTTCGATCCCTGTCTCACCTTACTGCGGCTCTTCAAGATGCCTGCACTTCGTCCAGACTCTAAATGGATTCACTGGAAGGAGCTTGGGCCGTTCTTCATGCACATGTTCGGCAGGTTGCACAAGGTTTGGGCTACCCGGCCTTGCTCCTTGTCACGCTTTTTCTGGCCGGCCTAATTTCTTCCTTTCTCCTTCTGTTCAAGCACCGGGGCCGGCTTCCCGTTGTCTTTGATTTCTTTTCGTCGTCGGAATTCTTGTTCTTTTCTTCAAACTAGTCTGTTGTAATACCATTGTTTTCCCCCCTAGGTTAGTCCGTTCAACAACAACATCCAGTGCAGCGCGGCGGTCCAAACAGCGCCGACTTTCTCCAGAGATAGGGGAACTTTTTCGACGCATGACACTTCGCGAGCCCACTCGTTGGGCGCCCTGACCCAACGACTCTGTTACTTCGCAGATGTTTTGATGATGCGGGGGTCCCAGCCGGAGAGAATGGCACCCCTGAAGAGTCTCCCGGGGAGTAAGAAGCGAAGATGGCAAGGCGAGAAACCGCGAGAAGCACGCAGATTCGACCTCTATCGCCGGCAGGAGGAGGAAGACAATAACGACAACGACAGGGGAGGCGATGGGGGCGACGGCCGAGGCCGTGGTCGTGGCCGTTTCGGGTTTGGTAACAACAACGGCGGCAATGGACGCGGCAACAGCGACGATGACGGGCAACGGGGAGGGGGTAGCTTTTTCGGAGGTGGAAGAAATGGCGGCAATGGTAACGGCAACGGCGGGGGCGGTTTTGGGAGCGGCAACGGCAGCGGAGGGAGAGATGGGAACCGCTTTGGGAACGGGAACAACAATCAAGGAGGAAATGGCAATGGTAGAGGTACTGGCAATGATGGAGGAAACGACAATGGCAATGACAATGACAATGGTCGTGGGGATGGCAACGGGAACGGATTCCGCTTTGGTAACGGCAGGGGGGGCGGACGCGGTTTTGGATTCGGAAACCGCTTCGGAGACGGCGAAAGAGGGAATAACAGAGGAGGAGGCTTTGGTAGGAATAGAGACGGCGACGACGCCAACGAGAACGAGAACGGGAGCGATGACACTACATCGGCAGCCAGTAGCGCAGCCGAAGCACCAACGTCTTCATCCTCTCCAACGGAACCACCGACGGAATCACCAACAGAATCACCAACGGAACCACCAGCGGAATCACCGGTGGAGTCGCCCACAGAAACACCACAGCCGGCCGCATCTACAGATCCTGCCCCATCTTCTGAGGCGCCTCCCGCAATAACGCCAGAGGTTTCAAGCGAATCCAACCCAGGTGTGGTCCTCCTGCAACCTGCTGTTACTGGGAATTCAGACCTTGAGGTAAGCGTGGCCCTGTTATGGCAGTACCAGCAAGCTCTAACGGGACCTTCCAGCCGATCCCAACCGTCACTCAGTTCATCCCTTTGATGTCGCCAAGCGACGCAGTAGGTCCGACCAGTATTCCTGAATTGGAGGGGACGTTAGATCCTGGGGCTGCACCATCCGACACTCTCGGAACTAGCCCATCACCAACGCTCGGTTTCCCTTCAACTGGCGGACCCATGGATAACAGTGGGCCAACTAGCAATGGCAGAGGAGACGATGGCGCTGGCAACCGCCTCGAGGTCGCAAACGCAGGTATGGATCCCACAGTCGAGCGGATCCTAGTTTCGGTTGGCTCAATAGGTATGGTACTACTCCGTATGCAGCGTCCATGGCCTCTCCGCTAACTGCTAGATCAGGTGGCTTCATCCTCCTCTGCTTTGTAGCGTGGATGATTTGGCGAACAATGAAAAATACGCGTCGTGATAGGCACCTAAGCCGCAGCGGGGACGGGTTCCCGACGAGGGCTGGTTCAAAGTTGTCATTCTTCAGGCGGCGCGGCTGGCAAAACTTAGACCAGTCCACAGTCAACCAATCGGAACCGCCGAGCTACTACGAGAAGGCAGGCAGTGCTCGTGTTGCCTCGGCGGAAGGGTTCTACAGCTCTGAGAAGCTGCCAATCCAGGCGCCGTCACAGCAACAATGGCCACAAAATACCACTGAGGGTGTGACTCTCCCAGGGCATGGGTCAATACACTCTGGTGCCATGTACAGGCCATCGCTGAACACCGTGCCGGGACGTCCCCAAATCACACTGATGACCAACATACCGGCTGTCTACGCGCACCAGGCCCAGGGATCGTTCAGTTCCACCAACGCTGCTCACTTTGGCGCCATAGCTACGCCTGACAGCACAGCAAGTCCCATCGTCTCCGGAATCTCGCCTGCCTCGTACTACAACCAACCACTCCTGAACCAACGGTATACTGCGCCATATAATAACCCAATTTATCGACAGCCAAGTCAAACATTGAGTGAAGGCTCCTCAATTTCCTCGGGGTTCGGAGACGGCGACATCATCGTCACCGATCCGCTCATCCCTCTTCCCGCCCCAACCGCCGTCCCAGGCTCGGCAACCAACAGCCCCCAGCAAAAACAACAGTCACAATATACGACCCGCTTCTCTTGGATGACCGCCGCTGAGCAAACAGCAACGGCAGGAGGAGGAGCCGCAGCAACAGTAGAAGTAGCAGGCCAAACTGCGGCATCGCTTATACGGAAGGAAAGCAACGCCAGCACCGGCACTAACCGGAGGGAAACAATTTACACACAGACTAGCGAGGACCAACCGGCGCGATTCAGGAGCGTTGCCTCGTGGGTGGACCAGCAAAAGGGGCGCATTAAGCGGGTGCAGCAGAGAGGGATGCCCGCAGCGGAAACGTTGCAGGGTCAAGCCATGATGATACCCGGGAATCCGGGGATTCCAGGGGTGCACAATCCGCCAAGGGAGCAGAGCTTTGACTTGATGATGGATGATGAGGAGAAGCCGAGGCGGGTTGACGAGGTTGTCGCCGAGCTAAAGAAGGTGGGCTGAATACTGAGAAGAGGAAGGGGATGGTTGTAAGGGAGGTGTGTTTGGGGACAGAAGAGATTCATAGGTTCGATGGGGTCCATGAGGCGGGAGGAATGTGCGTGTCGTGTCCAGGGGCCTGGTGCTTCGGTAGCGACGGTATGTCTGGGCTCAGTAAGGCTGACTGACTTGTGGTTGGAAAAGCGAGGAGTGTGGAAAAGGCCGTCTTCCTGTTCTGCTCGAGTAGCCTTACGCTTATACCCTGGTTAGTTTTTCTTAGGTATGAAGACGCTGAATGGTGCAAGCTCAATTTAAACTATCGTACGGGTCACGGTCATCCATGCCTTCAGCCAGCTTACGCCCAGAAAACATAAGTTCCTTGTCAGACTTTGGGAAGCATCTGACATCTTCGAGCCGGCAAGCTTGCTCCGCCAACTAATTGTTCTCCTCGGTAATGTAACCTTGGCTCTGCTGGTTGGCTGCTTCAAACACCCAACTGAATATTAACCGCAGGCTTCACGCCCTAAGTGGTTTGACCCGAAGAGGACAACACTCTTCTTGAGAGGAGCGAAATAGATTCACAGTGTTCGACTGCGCACTGGCTGTTGTGCTCCCTGCGATTCGGGGCATTCTTGGTGAGCTCAACATCGTCGTCCTTCCGCAATCAAGGGCACCTCAAGAGTTGCTGCGGAGAGAGACTCCACAACCGTAGACATCCGCTGCGCTCGGATGTGACTCAAGCGGCCAACTCCATAGACACACAAGAGCTGTACTTGGGGCGCGGAATCACCGGTGACTGCAGGCCGTAGGGCTTCCCGCTCCTGCGCTATCAGTAACGTAGTAGAGTTCAGTTGGTCAGGTTGCAATATACGACGTCTCTAGCGGCAATATTGCCTCCTAGACACACAATATCGTCCGTGAGGACGGAGAAACCCTAGGCAAAGGGGCTGGGCACCAGCACTTGAGCTTCACAACCAATCTATCACCAAAGTCAGTCGCTGTTGGTTGTAGGTAGAGAATGGAGGTCAAAGATCTGTTGTATAAAAGGGGACCCACGAATGCCTTCCCATCTGCCATCAGGACCATGACGTTGAGTCTCACAGCGCGTAGCTCTCGACGCCAGACAAGATGGGTCAGACGTGTTCGTACATCTTTGTTGAGCCGGGCGACTCTTGTGGCGCCCTGGCTTCGAGATGCGGCATCTCGGACGCCGACTTCACCAAGTACAACCCGGGCTCCAACTTTTGCTCGACCTTGATGCCCAAGCAGCCTGTGTGCTGCAGCGAGGGTGATCTACCGGACCTCAAGCCCAAGCCGAACGCTGACGGCACCTGCGCCAGCTACACGGTGCAACCAGGCGAGTACTGCGCCCTTATCGCCGAGAATCACTACATCTCGGTTGCCGACATCGAGTCATACAACGCCCAGACCTGGGGCTGGGCCGGCTGCAACAGCCTTGCCAGGTACGCCAACATCTGCCTCAGCCCGGGCGACCCGCCCATGCCTTCGCCCGTCGACAACGCCATCTGCGGGCCCCAGGTCCCCGGCACGGCCCGCCCGGCCGACTGGTCCCAGATCGCGACGCTGAATCCGTGTCCCCTGAACGCCTGCGTAAGTCGCCATTGTCCCTACTGTTGCCCCTCCCTCTATCCTCTCTCTTTCCGCGCCTCCCCCCCCCCGGCGCCCCCAAGTAAGAAAAGGAGAAAGAGAGAGCAAAGTTGTCGCTAACCAAAACTTGCCCTCCTGTGACAGTGTAACATCTGGGGCCAATGCGGCATCACGCCAGAGTTCTGCACCCCATCCAAGTCGTCTACGGCGGCGCCCGGCACAAACGGGTGCATCTCCCACTGTGGCACAGACGTTGTCAGCTCTTCGAATCCACCGGCGGAGTTTCTTAAGGTCGGCTACTTTGAGGCCTTCAACGTGGACCAGCGCCCATGCCTCAATATGCAAGCGGACCAGATCCCGCAGGACAGCGGCTTCACGCACGTACACTATGCCTTCGCCGGCATCGCGCCCGGCAACTTCACCGTCGACGTGTCCGCAAATGAAGACCAGTTCCAGCTGTTCGCCCAGGGAACAGCCAGCTTCAAGCGCATCCTCTCCCTGGGCGGTTGGTCTGACCCGGGAGTCGAAAACTCTGCAACGGCCGCCTTCCGCGAGGCCGTTTCGACAGCCGAAAACCGCGCCGCTTTCGCCCAGAACATTGCTGACTTCCTGGAGCAGCACGGTCTCGACGGCATAGACCTGGACTGGGAGTACCCGAGCACGCGCCAGGAAGGGGCCAACTACCTTGCCTTCGTTCGCCAGGTGCGCCGGAGCTTCGCCCAATCTTCTCCCACTGACGGAAGAATAAAGACCATCTCGGTGGCGGTCCCGGCGTCCTACTACTATTTGCAACACTTCCCCGTGGGCGCCATAGCCGAAGCGGCCGACTACCTCGTTTTCATGGCGTACGACCTGCACGGCGCGTGGGACTACGGGTCAGAGACGAGCCAGGACGGGTGCGGACCCCTGGGGGACTGCCTGCGCAGCCACGTCAACACGACCGAGACGGGGTACGAGCTCGCCATGGTCACCAAGGCCCGGGCGCCGAGCGCAAAAGTCGTCGTTGGCCTGGCCAGCTACGGGCGCGCCTTCAAGATGGCTCAACCAACGTGCCGCCGCGGGCCGACCTGCCGGTACCTGGGCGAGGAGCAGGCGTCCCCGGGGAGGTGCACGCGCTCGCCGGGCATCATCGCGCAGGCCGAGATTGACGAGTTGATCGCGGCCAAACCAGCGGGCTTGTACTCGTGGTACGACGCGGCCAGCGACTCGGACATGGTGCAGTACGACACCGACAGCTGGGCGGCATACCTGAGCGAGAGCACCAAGGAGTCACGGAGGGCAAGATATCGGGAGCTGAACCTGGGCGGATCGGCGGACTGGGCCATTGATTTGGCCGCATTCGTGCCCGGTGATGGTAATGATGACTAGGGACGAGCGGCAAGGGGTAGACGCGCGCTTCGGTGTCAACACGTCGTTGGCGACGCTCATCGCTGGCTTAACGGGCGCTTGTGGAGTAATGACCCTCATAAAGGGGATGATTGAGGGTAGAAGGATGGTGATGAATTTTGTTCTGTGGTTGGCTAGTGACCAGTTGACGAAACATCGAGAATATTCAAACCCAGGGCGGTTGTGATGGTGCTTACCTTTAACTTCGGCGCCTTGGTTGATTTCCTTTGCGCAATCTGAAAGCGACTGCAAGGCACCGCGCCGTTCAATCCGAAGTGCTTGCTCTATTTGGTGCTAAAGAGAACTGGCAGATAGTCTTCCGTCTGCGTAAGAATGCGACCTTCCATCGAAAGACACCACCCGTTGTCCAGCACTCTCTCCCGTTACATGGACGCAAGCCCCAAACCAAAAGCACTTCTTAAATGCCTGAGCGCGCCCAAACGCCAGTCGATGAAAAACCCTCTTAAGTCCCAGTTGCCATAGATGCAGTACGGTGTAGTACAGTACAACCCTAAGCCCAATTCAAAAAACATTCAGCTACCACTACACTACAGACATGAATAGAAGAGGGAAAGAAAAAAAAAAAAGAAAAAATAAACTATTGAAATCAGAACCAGCCTGCTCAATGAGATCCATTGCCTCCGCCTCTTCCCCCAGCCCCGTCCAATAACAGATGCGGCTTGATAAAATCCTCATCCAGCTGCCTAAGCAGCGCCGTCGGGTCGTCGGATCTAAACAGCTGCCGAATCGCAGCCGTCGCCGTGAGCGGCTGTTGTTGACTGCTCCCGGCCTCACCCGCGCTGTTCTGCCTGGCACTGCTGCCAGACAACCCCTCCTGATGGGCTCCGTTAGATGGTGGCGCCAGCATCGGAGACCGCGCCCTCGGCGCGGGTGCTGGCGGAGGCAGATCCGAAATGTCGATATCGCTCCCAAACTCCGAGTCCGTATCCCTGCCTGAAGATGGCGTGCCCAACAGTTCGGACCTTTCAAACTCATCGCCGTTGCCCTTCAGGCTCTTATTCCGGCTGCGGCTGCTGCTGGCATGCCGCACGCCCGGCGCCGTGTTGGGTGACCGGTGGCCCGACGCCCACCCGCCGGCGTCACCGTTCCGGCTTCCGCTGCCCGCGCGCCCGTTCCTGCTCGAGCCGAGGTCAGTGTTGACGTTGCTCAGGGGCATGACGGACCCGCGATTGCGGGGGCGCGCGTTGAACCCGATGGCCGTATCCGAGCGCTTGTACAGGCCCCCGCCGATGGCCTCGATGTCAAACTCATCGTCCGAATCTACGTCCTCTGTCACGCCTGTGCGGATGCCGAGAATCTCGAGCATGCGGGCGGTGGTGCCACCAAAGATGATGACGGTCAGCACGACGACGACCAACACCGTAGCCTGCAGCGCCTGCGTCTCTTTGGCGGTGAAGAGGGCCGAGAGAGCGACGCCGACCGCGCCGCGGAGGCCGGCCCAGAAGAGCATTGCCTGGTAGCTGTACGGCAGCTCGTCGGCGACCTCCCGACCCTGGCGGAGGGCGCGGTAGCGGATGAACCAGTTGATTGCCCTGGAGAGTGGAAAGACGGCAAGCCACCGTGCGGCGCAGACAGCAAGAACCGTGACGATAATCAAGAGCGGCTGATAGACGAGATTCTTTTCCGTGAAGAGGGCCAGGCCTAGGTAGATGAAGATGAAGTTCTCTGAGAGTTGAGCCGTGACTTGGAAAAAATACTTGGTGGTAAGCTGCGTACGACGGGACATGTTGAAGTATGCGTAATGTTTCATCGTGATGCCGCAGAAGAGCAGGGCAACGATACCTGTGAGGGGTCAGAAATTGAGGGGTCCCGTCTCGGGATGATGTACTGGCGCGAGCACCTACCGGACATTCCGATAGCCTGGGCAAAGAAGTAGGTTGCGTATGCGGTCAAGACCACCAGCGAGCTCTCGATGTTGGGGTACCGTCTGACGTACGTGTACTTCAGCCCCAACGCAGTCAAGATGCCCACCAGTGCGCCAATAGACAAACTGCCAAAGAACTCGGACAAGAAGTACCAGATGCCGTGGAGGGCGCTCCCGATACCAATGCCTCCGCCCTTGGTACCCGCGCTCTGGGCCGACTCGAAGATGACGATGGCGACGGCGTCGTTCAGGATTGACTCGCCAAAGATGATGGTGTAGAGCTTAGGATCGACCTTGAAGGCGTTGAAAATGGCCAGGATTGTGACAGGATCCGTGGCCGACAGCGTCGCGCCGACCGAGATGGCGTCGATAAAGGACACGTCGAGGCCCTCGAGGGAGATAGCCGTGTAGAGCCACAGGAGCACGCCGATGACCACAGCCGAGATAAAGGTGCCGGCGAAGGCGAAGGTCAAGATGGTGCCGATGTTCCGGAAGAAGTTGGCTTGGTGGAGCTCGTAACCAGACGAGAGGATGATTGGGGGTAGGAGAAGGTTGAAGAAGTATTGGTAGTTGAAGTTGACGAGGTCACGGATCGAGTCGCGGCCCGAGACGCGCAGGATCAAGCCCACTGTCATGCCGCCAAAAATGGATACGACGGTCTCGTGGATAGCTGTAATCTTCCGCTGCTGCATGGTATAGCTCGTACAGAATGCCACAATGAGCAGCATGAGCAGGATGAAGATAGCCCATGATGCATTGTTCTCCTCTTCCTGTTTCGGGCCGTCGTCGCCTGCGGCTCTGGGTTAGCCCGCGTTCGTCTCGAATCCAAGGTGCATCGTCGATAGCATACCGGCCGGGTCTTCTTCTTCCCTCTCTGCCATATCTTATCAGCATCCTCGTAGTGTTGCGTGGTTATGTATTAATCGGGTGGGAGAGGGCTGGTGAATGCGTACTGGCAAGCCCCATTAGGGTGCTGGCGATGGTTTGCGCGAGCATGGTGGGGGACGGGAAACGGCGGCTTTGGCCCGCCGCGCACGCGACCGAGCAGCAGCCGAGTCGAAGAGTTGAATAACCTGTAAAATGGCCAGCGGCTTTCACGCTATTCACTGGAGTGGCAGCAAGTCCGGAGTCGGGAGGGTATGGATTCGATAACGTAAAAGCGCAACCCTAGGACGCGGTCGACTCGACACGCTGCATGGGTCTTTCTCTGGATAGGCATGGAGAATTGAATGGATGAAGTCGCCAGCTTTCCATGTTCCCCCAGTTGGCACCCTGCTGCAGAATACGACTCCACAATGGCCAAGTGCTAGCCAATCGACGCGGGCAGTTACACCAGGCAGTGGGGAGGAGCCGAAACATTTCCAACTTCCAAAGAAGGTACGGCAACAACATTTCCTTAGTAGAATTAAACCTGTCGACGTCGCGGGTGCCTGGGGCTTTGACTGGAACCCGACCACTTTGGTGGTGTTTGTTCCTGAAAAGTGTCAATAGACGCCAGTTTGTGTTATTGTTGCCTGCATACGGACTACATCCACATGCCTCGCATCTTGCATTACACTACGCAGTATATACATAGTCGAATATCGTCCACTCTTTTTTTTTTTTTTTTTTTTTTTTTTTTTTTTTTTTTTTTAGTTTACGCTCTGAGAAACACGGAATCAGACGCCATTCCGGCAAGAGAACTACTATGTAATTAGTGCAAGTTGATCCAGTCAGCAGGTGCAAGTGCGCAGCTTGTGTCAGCCGGTCAGCGAGGTGTGACTGTGCACTTGACACTGTGGCTTTGGCTCTCGATGTTACTGCGGTAGACGTGCCATGATAGCCTAGGTCGCTGTCAGGGTTGCATTTTGATCAAAGTTAATACTACCAAATAACCGTATAGCCTTAAGACATATCTACTAGTTGGAATACAAGTTTGCTCGGACACGCAGGATTCAACGTTAACAGCGTTTTCCTACAGTGTACGCAAGTACAGTACGAATCCGTACTTCATACACAGTAGGCCAAGGTTAAGTTCAGCCCTGTCTGCTGTCCCAGGGAAATCCGGAGAAGTGGGTCTCCAAGCTTCCCCACGGTTCTCTCACTCGCCTTGTTCCGCTCATTCCCCTGCAGTGTCATGTTCCAGACCAGCTGTGGGTTGCCTGACGTCCTCTTCATACATCGCCTTTCATTTCGTCCTACCAGCACTACCATCAGGCTTGCTCTGCACTTATTCGTCTTTATCAGCCACCCGGGAACGAACCTGTCCAGCCAGTGATTTTTGTCCGTTTGGTCCCGCCCTGCTACTAGTGGTAAATTTCAAAAGTTACCTTCCATCGCGGGGCTTTTCGATCTGCAGCTCTTCCCGATCCAAAGAGCTTCTAACCGAATGACGCCGGTCTCGTGGCGTCCTCTGACTTGACCACCTGATTTTCCCAGCACCAACGCCGATAAGGACTCGCGGTCTGTTATTTGGAACCTGTATCGCTTATTCAAAGCATCCACTTGCTATCATCGTTTCGAATTTCCGGAAACACCGACAAGTAACGAGTCAAGCGCCGAGCCTAGGCCCCGTCCGTCGCCGTCCACGCTCTGCATCCGAGTACAACCGAAACCAAGCGCCGTTTGGCCGTCGTACAATATAAAGTAAACAGCTCCGACACGCTCTGTTTCGGCTGGTCACACGCGTCGAGCTCCGACAATAAAATTCCGCTCGTTCTCTCTGCCTCGCATGACGTCGTCGTTAGCAGAGACACCGAATCGGGCACGCCCCGTAGACGACGAGCACGAAGCTTCCCCCCCGAGCACACCCAAGAGAAACGTTCAAAATACAGCGAATGGTTCTAGAGGTGGGCTAGAACAGCACAATCAAGATGCCTTGAACGAGGCGTCGCCCCTGCTGTCTCCGAGCTCTGGCTCAGGCGAGGACAATGGCTTGATGGACGGCCAACCCCCGACCGGGGGCGCCGATGAACACCAGACGAACATGAGCGTCTGGTATCTCATTCTCCTGACCATCGGCATCGGCGGGTTGCAGATTGCCTGGTCGGTCGAGATGTCCAATGGCTCGCCGTACCTGCTGTCGCTGGGCATCAGCAAATCCCTCATGGCTCTTGTCTGGATCGCCGGGCCTCTGTCTGGGACTCTGGTGCAGCCGTACGTTGGCATGCTGAGCGACAAGTGCCGGATCCGATGGGGAAAGCGCAAGCCATTCATGATCGGAGGTGCCCTTGCGACAATCGTTTCGCTGATGTTCCTCGCGTGGACGAGGGAGATTGTCGGTGGCTTCCTAGGCCTGTTTGGAGCCGATCCAGACTCGGATGGTGTGAAGGTCTCGATCATTGTTGTTGCGGTCCTCTGGATCTATGTCCTCGATTTTGCCATCAATACAGGTAGGACATGAACCTCGAAACGCATTGCGTATGCCATCCGTTGCTAAATTCAGACAGTGCAAGCGGCGATCCGTGCCTTTATCGTGGACTGCGCACCCACGCATCAACAAGGTCAGGCACCTGTGAACTACTTTAGGCTAGACGAAGCGCTAACTGCCCCCCAAGAAAGTGCAAATGCCATGGCTAGTCGCTTCGTGGGCCTCGGGAACATTGCAGGCTATCTTGCTGGCTACATGGACTTGCCTCAAATCCTCTGGTTTTTTGGCGATACTCAGTTCAAGGACCTGTGCGCCATTGCCAGCATTGCCCTCGGCGTGTCCGTTGCTTTGAGCTGTCTCACGATCCGCGAGAGAGACCCACGACTCGAAGGCCCCCCCGCCAAAGACAAACCAGGAGTTTTTGCTTTCTTCCGCAAGATCTTTACTTCTATCAAGCGCCTCCCCCCTCAGACCAAGAGGGTCTGTCAGGTCCAATTTTGCGCGTGGATCGGCTTTTTCCCCATGCTTTTTTACACGTCGGAGTACATTGCAGAGATTTATGCCGAGCCGTATCTTGAGGCGAACCCCAATATGACTCCCGAGGAACTCGACAAACTCTACGAGGATGCCACTCGGGAGGGCACGTTTGCCCTGCTCATATTTGCCATTATGGGCCTAGCCACCAACGTCTTTTTGCCTTTCTTCATCGCCCCAACTTACGAGACTCAACGGAGCGCCACGGTTGCCGGGCCCGGGGAAGCCCCCGGCGTTGTGAAGGTCTACGACGGGGAGAAAAAGTCATGGCTCGAGAATCTCATCATCCCGGGCTTCACACTTCGCCGCGCCTGGATGTTAGCACAGCTCTTATTCACGGTCTGCATGCTCTGCACCGTCTTCGTGCGCAGTGTGACCGCTGCCACCTTGCTCATCGGCCTAGTCGGTATCACCTGGGCACTTACCCTCTGGGCACCATGGGCCATCATTAGCGCCGAGATTTCGCGCCGTGACGAGATCCGCCGCGCCCAGTACATCGAGCGCAACCTGTCTCCCAGCGGCCGCGACGGTGTGGCCTCCCTCGATGGCTATTCGTCAGACGAGAATCGTGAACGGGAGCTCAACGATATCGACCGGGACCAGGAGGAAGCTGACCAGGCGGGCGTCATCCTGGGCATCCACAACATGGCCATCGCCGCGCCCCAGATCATCGCCACCGTATCCAGCAGCATCATCTTCCGCTTCTTCCAAAAACCCCGCGGCGTGCCGGGGGATCACAGCATCGCGGTCGTGCTAGCACTGGGCGGCATCAGCGTGCTGATCTCGGCCTTTTTTATCTATCGCATCAGGGATGAACCCGGGACGCCGGGTGACGTCATGAGCGCGGTGGAGGACGGCGACGCCGCGAGTAGCAGGCCCAGCACGTCGCACAGCAGGTCACGCTCGTTTGAGCAGCTGCGACGGGCGAGCTTGGAGACGGCCGCGCTGGTGCGGAACAGGAGTTTCTCTGGGGTGGAGTATTGATGGACGGGGTTAGGATAAGATGGGATTGTTGTTGACTGATCTGGTTTCGCAGACGCGTTTGGCTTATAAATTGGTTGGCCTAGTTTTTCCAATTGGGATAATGCTGGCCATCTAAGATGGGATATAATGGTGTTTTAGAGAGTGTGCTGGTACTGGGAGGCGTTGGACGGCACTGCATACGGGTTCTCCATTGTTGTCTACATTTAGGTCCGATGCATTGCCTCAGAGGAGGTATCCCCCTACCTTACCATATGCTATTGTCGCTGAGCTTCACATAGGATTATACAGTAGTTCCTATTCCTTTTTTCTTCCCCGTTTGATGTTGCATTAGGTGATCTTAGCCCAGGAACAGGGTTGCTCCGACGGAGAAATGAAGCGTCTACAGAACACGTTACAGCCCCCCCCCCTCTCTCTCTTTCTCTCTCTGTCGCGGAAGAGAAGCGCACAGGTGCTCCTTGACCTTGACGCCAAGGACATATTCATTCATTTATGCGGCGGTCGCAACCCAGCAGTTTTCTTACAACTTCATATTTATAGAGACTTGCTGTGGGGTTCTCAGTGCCGAATTTGCAAAAGGGTACAGGCTAAACTCGGAGCCCCAGGACGCGCTTAATCAAACCCGGCTTGTCTTGGGACCCGGAGGCTCTCGTCCGCGGACTGGCAGAGACATATTCTTTAAAGCAACGGACCGCAATGCCTCTGTTATATGGCGGGCAGTAATTAGCGCGCAACGGTGTCTAATATGCCGACACGGCCGGGCACTGCATCTTTGCACCGAGAGGATTTCTCATGGCGCGCTGGGTGATGTGAAGGGAGGAAGGGATCGGCGCAGAGACTTGTCTGGATATAAAATATCAGAGGCATGATAACCCGGTAAATGGTTCTCTCGTCCTTGATGTGCTCATGCAGTTTCCCATTTCGTTCCCCGGCTGTGCTGCTTGCTGTGTTGTTTAACCCACCCCTGGCCCCTGACACAACCTGAACCCCTGACACAACCTGAACCCCTAACCCTCAACTCTTCCCTACCCCTTTCACGATGAAAGCGACTACGCTGCTCGCAGCTCTCGCGGCATGTGCCGAGGGTGCCGTCCTGTGGGATGGGCGGTTCAACGACCTGACGAGCTCAGCGGACCTCAACAAGTGGTCGTGGAGCAACCAGGTCGGGCCCTACCAGTACTACATCCACGGGTCTGGCACGGTGGATAAGTACATCAACCTGTCGCCCGACTACAAGAACCCGGCCGATACCGTGTCGAAGCAAGGGGCACGCTTCACGCTCGACAGCACGGCCTTCTGGAATGGGCAGAACATGCGCCGGACCGAGCTCATCCCCCAGACGAGCGCGGCCATCAACCGGGGCAAGGTGTACTACCACTTCAGCATGATGCGGAAGAACACGAACGCACCGAGTGCCCAGCGCGAGCACCAGATCTGCTTCTTCGAGAGCCACTTCACCGAGATGAAGTACGGCTGGATCAGCGGCGAGTCGGGCACGAGCAACCCCAACCTGCAGTGGATGACCAACCAGCAGAGCCGCTGGAAGACCGAGTGGCTGCCCGACGTGTGGCACAACATTGCCTATGAGATTGTGGGTGTTGCCCTCTCGATTTTTTTTTTTTGAATTTTTTTTATTTTCCTTTTCCATTCCCTTTTAAGAGGGAAAGAAGAGAGCGTTCTGTGAGACGAGCCAAGAGTGCTGACTTGCTGCCCTTACGCGCCCCGTCTTTAGGACTTCAGCGCCAACACGGTCGGCTTCTGGCACTCGGAGGGTGCAGAGCCGCTCAAGCAGGTGGTCGCGCCCGTCTCGGTCTCGACCTCGTCCAACGGCGCGGACTGGCACCTAGGCGTGCTGGAATTGCCCCGGTCCGGCTACGCCGATGCCAACGAGGACTTTTACTTCTCGGGCGTCTACGTCGAGGACGGCACCATCACCACCAAGATTGGCGGTCCTGGTAAGCTTCCTTTTTTCCTTTACTTTGTTGTCTCCGCGGGCACAAGGGACTGATGTTCATTCGTCGCAGCGTAAACAATTTCATGAGGTGGGAGGCAAAAGGGAGCGAGGGACGGGGGAAAGGCACAAAAAGAAAAGGAGATGGAACAGATTCACATTGGCTGGACAATCGAGCAGTCACTCAGCTATATTCCATTCCTGCTCTGCCCCCTACCACGCATCAGACTGCTCGCTGCGATAATGTGCAAGACTGCCCCCTTGTCCGGTATTCAACGCCTACCCATGGAAACTCAGTTCAAAGCCATGCCCGCGTTCACGAAAAGCGACATGATGATTCCAAGGCCAGCCATCCCTAGCCATATTGTCAGTTCAGAACTCTTCTTGTCTTGAGCATGCCAAGACGAGTTTGAGAGCACATAGTGTCTCCCGAGAAACTGTCAAATGAGAGAAAGAAACGAGAAAACGAAAAAAAAAAAAAAAAAAAAAAAAAAAAAAAAAAAAAAAAAAAAAAAAAAAAAA
>MU857603.1:0-31099 GCA_033296725.1 Corynascus novoguineensis
GTGGTCCTGCGTACTTCCCATGATGCCCCTTGAAGCGGTAATGCTCTGTACCCACGATCCGGTTGGCGACCCAGACCTGGCGCACGTCGTGGGGCTCGGCACTCAGCGGGTTGCCATCGACAATATTCTCGATGGGCAGGGCGAAGACCTTGCCGGTGGCATCGCAAGCCAGCGCGGCTGGCGGCTCGCTGGGTAGTACAATCATGATGGGCCCTGAGATGTCGCTCACGGCGTCCGCCGAGACCCAGCTGTCGTCCTCTGGAGCGTCGGCATCAGCGTCGTCTTGTTTGGCCGCCTTGAGCTGCCGCTCCGTGATGTCATCCTCCGTCTTGGCCGCACCCTCGCCGGCGTCGGTGCGCTTCCTTTTTTTGGGCTTCTTATCGCCCTTGAATGTGAGTGGCTTGACCATTTTGATGACGCTATTCAAGTTTGTTTGGGTGTGTTAGCGGTAGGCGATGCGCCGTCAAGGTTGGCTAGAGAGCCAATCGAGGATGGTTCATCGGCGGTTATCGATAAGCCTTCGATGGTCCATCGGTCGGTTCCGCCGCAGTTTGCCCCGACGCTTGGTCCACCCACTACACCCACCTGCCGTCTTCAGCAGGTCATCGCCCAAGAACGCTTGGCGGCCGCCCCACCATTTTGAGGGGCGGCAGAAAGATCACAAACATAAAATCACTTCCTTCAGCTTCTTTTTTCCACTCTGATCCGTAGATTATCGAGTTTGCTATATAACTTGTAACTCTGTCTTTGCTATGGCTCCCATTGCGAAAGCTGTTACGGTTTCGTTGCAGGACCTCAAGAATGGTATGCGATCACTGCATGCGGCGCGAGGAGCTTTCGCCATTCATTGTGTAAGTGGCGTCGCTAACAGGTTCCGTCTGGAATTCCAGGAACTGTGCCATCTGAAACACTCTACGAGGCCTTTGGGCCGGACTCGCTCGGAATTCTGGTTGTCAAGGACGTTCCGCCAGAGTTTGCCGGCTTGAGACGCCACCTGTTGTCGTACTCGTCGTACCTGGGAAATCTGCCCAAGTCAGAGCTCGGTGCGTACTGTGCCGCGAAAAGCCGAGGCGCTCTGCTGCTGCGCTAACAACGACGCCTTAGACAAACTTGAAAACGAAAAGGCAAAGTACCTGACCGGCTGGTCTCTAGGCAAGGAGACACTCAAGAACGGCCAAGTCGACACCCTCAAGGGCTCCTTTTACGCCAACTGCGCTTTCTACGTCGACCCCAAGCTGTTGTGCGCCGTGCCCACGGAGCAGTTCAACCCTGACAATTTCCCCGAGTACCTCTCTCCCAACATCTGGCCCGGCGAAGGTACCCTTCCCGGATTCAAGGAGACCTTCGAGGGCCTGTGCCGACTGATCATCGACGTCGCCGTCCTCGTCGCCAAGGCATGCGACAGGTTCGCCGAGAAGGAGATCGCCGGCTACCCTAGCGGTTACCTGGAGCGCGTCGTGAGCACCTCGACCACCACCAAGGCTCGCCTGCTGCACTACTTCCCCGAGGACCCCTCCAAGGAGCCAGCCCCTGTGGCCATGTCGGACGCGGCCGCCAATAGCAACGATCCGGACGAGGACGATTGGTGCGCGACTCACCTCGACCACGGCTGCCTCACCGGCCTGACCTCGGCCATGTTCGTCGATGAATCCAAGTCGAGCCCACTGGTAGCTGCCCCCGAAGTCGAACCCGCGTCGCCTGGCCAGCCGCACCTCGCCCCGCTCCCGGAGCTCGACATATCCCCGGACCCCGCCTCCGGCCTCTACATCAAGTCGCGCACCGGCCAAACGGTGCACGTCAAGATCCCCCGCGACTGCATCGCCTTCCAAACAGGCGAGGCCCTGGAACGCATCACGGGCGGCAAATTCAAGGCGGTGCCCCACTTTGTCAGGGGCGCGAGGGCTGCCCTGTGTGACGGCCGCATCGCCCGCAACACGCTCGCTGTCTTCACTCAACCGAACCTAGAGGAGGAAGTCGATATGGAGCAGCACATTACCTTTGGCGAGTTTGCCAGGGGCATCGTTACCAAGAATACTGTGGTGCCATGAAATTGAAAAAAAAAAAAAAAAAAACCAAGTATGGATAATCTTGCAAGACTCTAGTCATTGTTCGTTTCCTGAACATGCTGCTGATGGCTCTCTCCTGCAAACGTTCTAAGTCGTCCACGGTTTGGAGTAATTAGTTATACTCGGCATGTTTTTCCCCATACATGGAATAGCAATGAGAGAAAAAACAGAAAAAAAGCAGAAAAAAAGCATTTAGTTAAGGGGAAAGGAAAAATGATGTGGGACATAATCATAAAATTATTTCAAAGCAGGAAGTGGGTAATTCGTATACCCACGAAAGGGGTAGTGTATATGTTGCATGTAGGTCCGAATAACCTATGGAATGTTGGAAGGTGTCCGACAAGCGTGCTCGACAGTACCAACCCTGTCAAGCCCTGTTTGCTCGAAATCTTACGGCGGCCCACCTCGGACTTAGCGCGGTCTCTTCTGCGCGACATGCCGCGGGGGGTTTCCTTGCACGCGACATTGTATTGTACGGAGACTCTCGGCATACCAAAAATTACCGCTTCAAGGCGAACATTTGACGTCGCCAGGTCGATTCTTTTCGACTGTCCGTTCCTTCAACTTCTTCCATTTTATTATTGCTTTGAAGCCTGAATCATCGCGATTACGTACTGATTAGCTCAATTGAAGCGATTGCCTTCGACTATTGAATTTACATCCGGCCAACGAACAATCACTCTCGACGTTTCACAGCTCTGCCGCGCCATCCGGGCGACATGTTCACCTCCAGATTCACTCTGCCAGCCGCATGGCTGCTGCTCTCGGGAACAGCATTGGCTGCTCCGCCATCCGAAAGTGTCGCCGCTGGTACGAGCGCAACAGACGGTGCGCCGCCGGTGCCCACCGACGAGAATGGCGCCAATGCCTTCGTCTCCTGCAGCAACCCTGACGGCCCTTTCAAGCCGTTTTGTCTGCCCAAGCAGAATGATGTCTACTACCCGGAGACGATGCATTACGGTGAGCACATCTGCCCGTCCGATTTCCCTGGTCTCGCTCGTCCCGCGCTCCATGGGCCACTGACTAAAACCAATCTTAAAAACAGTAACCTGGGACACATCCCACTTCCCGGGCCACAACACCACCCTCCAAATCCTAGGCTTCTACGCCGACCTCCCGTCCACCAAGCCTGGGCCGCCCGCAAACTCTGGAGTGCCTCCGCCGCCACCAGAAGAAGAAGAAGAACTACCCCAGCCGACAGTAGGCGAGGAACTCGAGGCCTTCAACTCGGACGACGTCTCGGCGGCCTGGGGCTTCTGGCGGTGGCGCCCGGAAAAGTGGCTGCTCAAGAATCACGGGGTCGATGCGGCCAACATCACACTGCGCATCGTGGCGCTCCCCGGCGACGGCCGCCCGGCGCGGTGGTACTCGGGCCCGACCGTGACGGTACGCTATAAGCCCAGGAAACCTAAGAAGTATGAGCGCGTGCCCACGCACGCCGACGACGAGGTCCTTTATATCGCGCTGCCCCTCGTCTTCGGTTTCGCCGCCGTCATGATTATTGGCACCTTTTGTTGGAGCCGGCAGCTGCGCCAGTTCGGCGTCGGCAGCGCAATGGGCCGCGCGAACACCAGGGGCTTTAAAAGATTTGGAGCGAGCAGGAAGGACCGGGCGAGAAACCGGGACAAGGAGTTGAGCATCCGGCTAATGGAGAGCGGCGGTGCTGCCGACTCAGATGACGAGCGGTGGAGCCACGGTTCCAGCTCAGCTTCTGCTGGGAAGAGGGTGTTTGAGAGGGTCGATAGGAAAGAGGATTAAATTCAGGTGGTGGATGGTGTGTTGGGTAAAAGGTCGTCATAGATTTTTAACGTGTAAAAGGAGTAGGTATACTTTATGTTACGAAATCGGCAACATTAACCTGGTGAGAGAGTATTATGTTTACAATCAATAGACGCCATATTATTTTATTTTATTTTTTCCACGAGATCAAGAGTATTCATATTCAAATCTCAGGTTGTCCATCAACACCTACCGAAAACACCGTCATCCCTCAATATTTCCAGTTCCGATACTCAACCAAAGTCCCCTTTCCCTATTCTAATTTTCTCCGTTGCCTACCAGCAAAACATACCAGCCAAACCCGAACTCTAAAACGCAGTCCAATTCAGTCCCAAACTTTACTTCAAAGGCCCATGCTACTCCCAACGAATTTCCCACTTCTCTGCCCACGCGCCCTCGGGAAACAAATGATTCAAGTCATGCAGCGACAACACTGCCCTATCCTGGTCATACTCCCAATGCGCAAGGTCAATCACACGGCTGTTTAGCCATATGCGTACGGGTTCATTGACTAAGCCCATAACAGTGGCGTTGCCAAACGTGTTGCTGTCGACATAGTCGCCCTTGGGCACCGCGGTGATGGACGTGCGAGTGGCGAAGAACTACGGGTATTCAGTTACCGTCTGGCCCGTCCCCCCATCCTCCTTACCGAGGAAAATAAGACAGAATAAACGAAACAGAATAAAAGAAGAAGAAACTTACATGCACCCAGGTAACAGCCTCTGGCTCCAAGCTCTCGCCGTCATCAAGATAGAGCTCACCCTCCGCGGAGCCCTCGGGGTCGAGCGCCACGAGCAAGCCCCACGGGTTCTTCCGGCTCTCCGCGGTTGTCATGCCGGGTTCCTGGACGGGGACCACGCTGCCGCCGCGCAGGTAGACAGGAATATGGCCCAGCGGTGCCTCGATGGTGACGTTCTGCCCCGGCAGGATGTCGCCCGGAACCGCCTTGGCCGTGTACCAGTCGTACCAAACGGTCTTCTGGTTTATGCCGGGAAATATGCCTTCCACGGTGGTGGCTCCCTGTTCCAGGCAGGGGGTGACCATGACGGCCGGGCCGAGCATGAACTGCCGGTCGGCGCCGGCCAGCCACGGCTCGTCGGGGAATTCCCAGGCCAGAGCGCGCATAACGGTGCTGCCCTCAAGGCTGGCGCGGGCCATGAGCGTATATATGTACGGCAGTAGGGCGTATCGGATGCGCATGGCAGTCTTGGCAGCGTCTGCAACTGCAGCCCAGACGTAGGGCTCCTGCGGGATGGCGCCGAGTATGTTGTGGTTGCGATAGAAGGGGAAAAAAGCTGAGAGCTGCATCCAGCGCGAACACAGTTCGTGACCGCTGTTACCGCCGAAACCGCACGTGTCGACCCCAAACATAGGCACGCCGAAGAGCGAGAAGGAAAGCGCCTGCGGAATGCTGAAGTACATGTGCGCCCAAGACGCCTCGTTGTCGCCTCCCCAATGCCCGGCCCATTTGCCGGACCCGGCAAAGGTGCTGCGCCCGATGATGAAGGGTCGTTTCCCCTCAAATATTTTGAGAAGGGCTTGGTATGTAGCGTTGAGAATCTGGTGGCCGAAGAGGTTATGGAAGTCATATTCGAGGTAGCCGCCGTGATGCGTCGCGTTGGGACTAATGGCATGGACTGCCAGATCGCCGTGAAAGTTGTTTATGACATAAGGCGGCCAATCCACGTTCCGAACCCCGGGGGTGGGCGTGGTTCTGTAGTAAGATGTTGGACTCACCTTAGTTGGGGAAGCAGCTTCTTGTCTACGGAGAGAAGACGTAGCAGAAAGAGCCTCGGATGAATTGGTGAGCTCGAAGCCTTCGGGGTATTTCAGGACAAGGTTCCCGGCCTCGCCTGGGAGCTCGAATGGCGGGTGAACCGGGTTCAATGTCAGATTACCAGTGCCACAGCTGCCAACGCAGAACGAGGCGACCTATGCCAGTCAGTAAAAGGGCGAGTCAATTCTAGCATGCAGGACACTTACCTCGGACATGTCGATCCACAATCCATCAAACTACACAAATCAGCCACATTCTCTTCGCTTGCATCTGTCTCTCCATGATACTATCGGTATGAATCCAGACGAAAACCAGCACGACTTACAGCGACCTTTTCGGACCACCTGCAAAGCTCGTCGATCCACCAGTCGATGGTACCGCTACCGTTCAGTACAGCACCCACCCAGTCAGGGAACACTGTATCATGTTAGCCAAACTCGGAATGGTGAAATTTGGGAAACGAACCGGTGTAGCCGGGCCACACAGCCCCGTAGTATATGGACCCGTCGGGGTTCAACATGAACGCATCCGCTTTCACCCCGCGGTCGTACGGAGGATATGCATCGCCGGGATCTTCGGGATTGGGCGCGTAGATGGCGGAGTCAACAATGGGAACAAAGTGCTGATGTTTACCGTGGAGCTTGTCTAGGAACTGAGCCCCATCGTCATAGCTGAACCGCACCGGGTCGTTCTCAAAATCGCGATATCGCTTCATGTAGTCGATGTCGGCTATACCATGCGTTAGACCAGTGGCGTTCTCCTATACTCCAGAGGTGAATATGTATCACTCACCCCAAATAGTTTCCAGGGGTATCTCAAACTTGGCGAAATTATCAACCACCTCCTCCATCGCCGCCCAGCTGTCATATCCCCAACGGCACTGATGGAAACCCAGCGTCCAGTACTGCTGCATAGCAGGCAGTCCAATTGTCGACTGCTGGTATGATTTTATCACATCCGCTGCTTTCGGGCCACTGTAGAAGTACAGGTCGATGCTCCCGCCCATCGTCCGCCATGTGATGCCGGACGATTGCAAGAGGACCTCCTGGGCGTGGGCATTGCGAAGAAATACGCCATGCGTATACGACACATACTCTGCAGTCTTTTCTGTCGCATCGGAGACGTAAGTTAGTTTGCCTGAACCGTCAGTAGTGAAGTATCTCGTGTCGAGATAGACCGGGTGGCTGCCGTAAATGTTGGCATCAACCGCGTCAGCTACGTCGGCAGCGAAGAGAGTCCCTACGATCGGTTAAATTTCATTGCTTTTTTATTTCTCTTTTTTTTTTAGCGAGCTTACTAGTGAAGTTGTTGCCCAGACGGAACCCGTGAATGACTTCACCGAGGCCATACAGATTGTAGTTCTCGGGAAGTGCAGAGACAAATTCGATGAATTGATTTTCATAAACAAGAATCTTCCCTTCGGTGGAGAAAAGGATGTCACCGGTCACCTCACGCGTTACAGTGAAGGAAAAGGTCGGGTCATTCGACCAGTTGACTGCCAGGTCGTTTCGACCATGAAGGCTCGCCTCCCTCGCTGACGGCCTTGGAACAAGCTCCTCCGGGAGAAGAAACCAAGTCTCGTTCTCGGGGCCAATGTAGCGTGGCTGGATCTCAACATGAAGACGATCGTCGTCCTGAAACTCGACAGAAAAAGCCAAATGTTCGACGTCGGTTCCATAGACGTTGCATGCTGGGCCGGCGAGATCAAGATGGGCGATAAAGCCGTTCTTGGTATTCCGGACGTTGGATGCCTTGTAGCCAGGGCAGACGGTCTGAGGATCGAGAGCCTCTGAGTCTTTGATGTTGGGTAGGACGTCCTTGCCCAGATCTGCCGAGGCGGGAAGAGTGAAGGCGGGCGCTTGCTCGGTGACCTGGCCAGGCGTCCCTGGCGAACACGGGTCGGTGAGGGCATGGTAATGACTCGAGGTCGTGCGCAGATGGAATCCAGCGAGAAAGAAGAGCGATGTTAAGGTAAGCAATGCCATAGCTGGTAGGATAAATTTCGCGTTATTGGAGTGACCGGACCGCGACGGCCCAAAACGGGTTCGAAGTACGCAGGTAAGACCGAGGAGGAAGATAAACAGGAGAGCGAGTAGCACATGTGTCGAAGGTACATGGCGGCCAATGTCGGACGAGTATTCAGTCCAACCCGGCAGAGACCACCATCCTGCAGCTGGTTCGAAGCATGATGTAGACGGGAAACGCGGCGAGCAAACTTGCTGGGTCTCCGGGTTGCACCCGCTTGTTTGCTCAGCCAGAGCCGTCCCCATCCCAGCGGATAGAACAAGTACTGAGTGTGCCAAAGTCGATGCTGAGGATGAGAGGTAATGGTACTGCAAGACAGCGTCAGCTAAGAAGTTTTCGATTCAGAATCTTCCTTAGGCTCGCGGAGCAGTGTTTAAAGATTGGATCCAACACATGAACCTAAATACATACTCCGTCCTTCGCTGAGGAGCAGATGACTTACACTGCTTGGATCGCCATGTTCTTCAACGGATGGGACTGCTGTACATATCGACTCTGGAGCGTGCGCTGCCGTGCTCGTTCTTGTGCATGTGTCCGTGATCCCCACGGGTGGACGGCCTGATTTCTGGTCTGTATTCCCTCCCATCATCGTCGAATGACCGTGGCGCCGTGTCTACACAGAAGATAGTGTTAGGTGTCGACCGCGATTTCTTGGTTTCTTCGGCGAGAGGTGAATATCAATCGTGGCCACCAGACATCGGCAACTATGCAAGCGGTCGTGTAGCTGTATGTATGGAGTTGGTCCTTCTCGCAGCCAAGTGCCCTGTTTCACGTGCGCAATGCAGAAAGCTGTGGCGATTTGCTGCCGTGTTGGCGCTCCGTTGCCGTAGTCTAACAGATGGAGAATTAGGTGCGTCGCCGTGCGCTCAAGGCACTCGTGAAGATGAATTAGGATCCCATGGAACGCAAAAGCCCCTGTTTGCTCGAACTTGTCAATGAACATCCATAATATTGTCGGATACCAGAACGTGGGAAAGCAGGACAAGGTCAAGAACGGAGGCAACGGGCAGCCGGAGTAGAGGGCGGGGCATTACGTTGTACACGAGTGTCTTGCCTAATATTGGGCCCTATGGTACAGAATGCCTTACATAGTATAGCACTGTGACACAAAGAAGAGAATTCGCCAAATGCGCAGGTAACGATTGAACCTGAGATTACAGGTTGAAAGTTGGGTGATGAATCGACGTTCGGCCGGTGCCGGAAAGAGCGAATTGATAGGTAAGGGATGTCGCACTGCCTCCTGTTGAGCACAACGGCCCCGATTCCCTGAGGGCATAAACCTGGGATGGGTTTGGAATGCATATGACTTATCTCCGCTGAAACGACCGGTACACATATACATCGTCCTGGATGCATCGGTTTTCACTTGGAATGCCACACGTGGACCTGAGGCACAGGTGAAGTTTGGGTAGGTCGGCATGTAGGTAGGCGCATAAGGTGAGTAGTAGTGACTGTGCTATGACGAGGAAGGTCTTCGTTGCAGATTACCCTCATATCGTACCGGGGCGCCCAAGTCGTGGCTATTCTCCCTTCCAGCCCGCACCAGACGCCATGTCCAGCAGATCTACACCGACTCCAACCTCGCCGCCCTGAGTTGTGCCAACTCATATACCAAACATGATCCAGTACAAAGTGTCTCGGTGGTGGTCGGCTCGATGCTGCCACAGTTCGCAAAATCAAAGTCCCATGAAACCCGCCTGCCCGACATTTAATACCCAAGATTTGTCCGCCCTTGACGCCCTTCCGTGAACTCCTTCATGATAAAAACTCCGTCGCTGATATCTACAACATCGCTTGAGAAATACTAGAAAATTCAGCAAACCAAAAGTCAATAACTTAGATCGATATTTCCCATTTGCGACGCCATTTTGGCGTCTTGGGAATTCGCCGTCGTCGTATTCGTGGCTGAGCTACCGGCCGTGTCGGATTGCGATGTGCTCGCATTCGACGCCTGGAGTTCGAGCTGTGGATCTGCTGGGGGAATGCCGCTCTCCGAGAAGCCGAAATCCCGCATCTGCTGGAAACTCCAGCTCGGTTCGAAGCTCCGGCTATTCCAAGCGTGCTCCACCCGCTCGTACATCTCGTCGATCTGCTCCAGACTGATCTTGCTCGTCTCGTACACCATGCACCATACAAAGGCGATGGAAAGGATGCAAAACGCGCCCCACACGAAGAAGACTCGCGACCCTAGGCCGGGCGACCCATCCGAAGTGTCCACCAAGTACGGCGTGCCGTATGCGATGCCGAAATTCAAAATCCAATTTGAGGCCGTCGAGACTGACATGGACTTGGCGCGTACCTTCAAAGGGTAGATCTCGGATGTGACGACCCATGTAACGGGACCCCAAGAGGCGGCGAAGAAAAAGATGTATATGGCGACAAAAATGATCAGGATTTGGTTTTGCGTCGGCTGATTGTTGTCTCCGCTGGCAGTGGCGAACGAGGCGATCAGCAGCTGGCATATAGCCATCCCTACCGAGCCCACGATAAGAAGCTTCCGCCGACCCCACGACTCGACAACAAAGAGTCCTGGGAAGGTTGACACGAGGTTGATGACCTGCATGATCAGTGAGATGGTGAACGGATTGTCAACTCCCGCGCCGTTGAAGAAGGTCGTCCCGTAATACATGATGAAATTGACGCCCGTGAGTTGCTGCAGCATCTGCAGGCCGCAGCCCGTGAGCGTCCGGCGGCCGAGATGCGGCTCGCCGAAGATGATGTCTTTGTACGTGTCTGGCCCTAAGGCCATTTCGTACTCGTGGTTTGCCTCGATTTCCGCTAGTTCCTCGATCAAGGCAGGGTGTGTGATGTCGAGGCGGCGGAGGCGGCTGAGTGAGAGGGCAGCGGCGTCCTTAAGGCCGCGCTTCACCAGGTACCGAGGCGTCTCTGGGAGAATGAGTAAGCCCAACGCGAGGACGAGGGCCCAAGTAAGTTGAAGGCCGATTGGAATACGGTAGGCCGCAGCAGAAGGTAGCTGGTAAGTGAGTATGTTAACAGTTGCGGCGGCTAGCAGCCCTGCCGTTATAGAGAGCTGATATGCGCAGACCAGTGTTCCTCGAATCCACTTCGGCGCCATTTCTGACTGGTACAACGGAACCAAGACGGAAACGATCCCAACACCGATGCCCGCTAATGTTCTAATACCGAAGTTAGCACTCGCCGTCTCAAAGAGTAAACGACAGACAAGCGCGAAATAAACACACCTGCCCACCACAAGTAATGCCACGTTCGTTGCGCACACTTGGATTATGGCCCCGGCGCAGAACACCCCAATAGCGAAGATGAGGGACAACCGACGGCCCCAGCAATCCCCTATCGGCGCGGATACCAAAGCACCAGTAGCCGTCCCTGCGCTGAGCATTGCAACGATCAAAGATATCTCGCTCGGATATAATCCCGGATTTTTTTCCTCGTCGACGTAACCTGTCGTGAAGTCGTTCTTGAATGTTTCCATGGCGAGAATCCCGTTGATCGCACTGCAAGAAAAAAAGGACAGCCGTGTCAGCCAAACCCTTAACCATCCCTACAGCCCATCGCGCAACCAGATATCCCGTTATCCAACGGCTTACCCCGTGTCGTAGCCGAATAGTAGCCCGCCAGTGGCGACGAACAGCCCGACCATGATCGCCGGCGCCGAGGAGCCAGCGACGTTGTCGGGTTTTTGCCAGCCCATGGCGAAGACCGCCATGGTGCAAGAGGGAGCGCCCTTCACGCCAGATTTGGTGTCGCTGCCGCCGATATTGTCGGGGGTTGACGATGCGATGTTGGACTGTGTCGTTGGACCATCTGAAGCGAGAGGTCGTCGTTGGCCGAGTACAGGTAATATGGGGCAGAATGGGAGGAATGGCGGGCGGGAGGCTTCGAGATCAGCAGTTTTAGTCCACAGCCGGGGGAGCGCGCTGTCATTGGCTCAGCTTCCTGCGGACCGGCCAAAGGAGCCCGTGCATATTGTCCATGCAGTGGACTGCGAAGCCCGACTTGGAGCAGGGACACCCTCTTGGACTCCGACCCGCCAAGAATCCCTCCACAAAAGCCTACCCCGGTCGCCATCCTTCTTCCCCTTAGCCCACCATTCCGCATCTATGAGAGCCGTGGCGCCGGCGCAGCAGCACTTGGCTGCCAGCTCGCGCAATAATCATGTTAAGGTGGCTCTTCTTGGAGACTTGGCTGCAGCTTGGCGACGCACCAGCGTCGAGAAACAGTCAGCTCACACATCCGGTCTCTCAAGAAAATTTTGGTATCTTTTTTATTGTTCGCGGTTCTGCTCTCATCTCGGGCATCCCGAGTGACGCAAATGTCAATCGGTGTGTGGTGGTCTACAAGTTCATTAGTCGAAAGTCCCATTGTGGGGGATTTGAACCCGTTCCGCTGAGGTGAGTCTGGGTCCCACGCAAACTCTGTCCACTGAATGAGGGAGGAAGCGAGAAGTCTGGTTCGTCGACTGCCTTCTCATAGCGAATCAAATCTTGCAGATGACGGCCCCAACGCTCGAGTGGGTCAAAAGTGATAATCCCCGCTAGTGTACACTAGTGCAGCCGATCTTGCGGGCACTGCATAAAGCGGGCTTGATTCTTTCGCAAGCGAGGTTGTTATTCCTCAAACCTGGGGTTGAACTTAGCAGCCTCGGAAACCGGCTGGCAGTCCTCGTGCTCACCCGAGACACCGGACAAGGAGGGATTGAGGCTCAAGACTCAGTTCAAGCTGAGGGTCCAAGCTGAGGGTCCAGGTACTTCAAGACATCCAAACCTGCCGGTCGCTCCGGCAGTTTGGTTTGATTCCGCTTTATGCGTTCGAAACGCCCTGCGACGCAATCGCACTGTGAACATGCAAATGCTCGCTGATATGCGAGTTTTCGTTGGCCCCATCACCGACCATTGGCTGCCGCGGCCACCTGGAGGTGGGGTGAATGCGGGGAGACAATAAACCCACAGGACGCTCATTTTCCAGAGTCGACACGTGCGCACCACAGCATACAGTGCGACTTCTTCACACTTCACACATAGCAACCCACCACCACATCAAGGGATCCATCCTTATTGTACTACATACATGTCTGAATGCACACCAGAGTGTGGCAGTTCATATTGATGAATGATTTTGGTGGCCCAACAACGAGAATTATGTCTCGTAATCTGGAGTGCCTTACACGTACAGTGTCTATATAGATCATGTGCCGTACCAAGGCACTGTGGCTCCCTGGTACATGGATCATAGAGTGAGCATGGAATTAAGCAAGGTGCTTAAAGTCCTGTCCATTGTGAAGACACTATTTTAGTTTAAAGAGTATAGAGGATGGTAAGGGCCCTCGTGGCGCCAGGTTTTGGAAGATTGCTTTAGTTACCAAGGAACTAGCAAGCCTGGTTTACATAACAGTCTGGAAGCCCCAGGTCTGGGCCGGGCTGGGCGGTGCCGCCCTTGGCCAAACCATGGTCAGCACCACCTCTTCCATCTGAGATCCCACTCCGAGCCAAGGCACAGACTTGTGCTGCGGCAAGCCACGTTTCCCAACGGTATCAGAAGTGCCCATGGACAGAGTTTCCCTTGTTTTCTAAAAGCTGTTTATGTGCGAGTACGCTCTAAGTCGGAAAACTTACAACCCTACAAAGTGAAACGAACGGTTCCTTCCTCCTCCGAGCCCGTTCTGTTATCCATGTCACGGCTGCTCTGACATTTTGCATCATTACAACTCCCTACGTGCAACCTCTCCATTCTGACTCGAATCATCAGGGCATCATCACGCCCAACGCACTTGTTTTTGCCGGGGCTTTTTACGGTCTGAGGAAGGATATCATTTTCCTTCTCCGTCTTGCCTTTTTTTGCGAGTGAACGGGGCAGCCTTGGCGAGGGTCTGGCCTTATTCTCGAGAAGCTTTCTGGCTATCTGCCTGTGACCAAAAGGGAAGAGCAGGCTACACAGTGTATCTCCCTTCCCTAGCTTACCAAAGAATTGAAAAGTATTAGTTCGGCCAAAACTGAGTGTGGTGGGAGCCGGAATTTGTCTTACATTGCACAGGTACAACTGAAGAGATTACTCACCGATATATCATTTGGTAAAGTAGCCGAATTCGTTTCCGGGCGCGCACGGTTGACGGCTTAAGCCTGCGCTTACTAGTATGCAAGTTGGTACCAACCTGGAAGAAGTTATTGGCTGTCCTCGTCGCTTCCAGAGCCTAGCCCTGCCGCGGGCCATACAGCCTGCAAGCCCGTGAACGTGGTGTCCCGGTATCGCTAGTTCAAATGCAACAGCCCCGGCGTAGCCAAATGGAAAAACGAGACACGCATGGAGAAGGCGGTTATAGCGTGGTTGTGGCGTCCGCCGACCCCCTTTTTGGCCTTGGGATAACGTCAGAAATCAGGAGCATGAGAAACCATGGCGGCCCTTGCGGTCTCGTCTGCCGCTAGGAAGCACGGCAAGCAGAATTCGCTCGTCAACTATGAAGAACCCCAGCCGCCTCTTTTGTAGGCGAGTTGTCAGTGCAGAAACCTTTAGCTTATTCTGGCTTGCCTTGCCACGACGGGTATGGCGCTTCCTCTCCAGTCCCGAGAACGGGCCGAAGTTCACAACATAATCACGCCGACAAGGAGGGGCTACAATGATTAACGATATCTTTTTTCTCATTCTTCCCAACTGTCATGAAAGAGGACGCTATCGATACAGAGCAGGCCGTCCTGCTAAACCAGCGATTTATCCAAACCGACTGGTATGAGTACTCCCAAACAATAATCCCCAAATGCAATGATTACACGTTTCAACTCGAGCCGCCCCCAATCATGTCGTCTGCGTCTTGCCTTAGGCCCAGTCTATAAAGATACGCCTTTCCAGAGCCCCAAGCCGCGCCATATTAAGAGAGAAAATCACCACTCCGTTCTCGAGCGTCGTCTTTAGACCTCCAGGGTGACCTTCTGGCCCTTAACCCGCCCGATAACCTGCGAGGGGGCATACTTGGGGATAACCTCGTCATCGTGGAGCATCTCGAACTCCTCGGTGGCGTCGCGACCCATGAAGTTGAGAAGAGCCTGAGGGCCACCCGGGTGGTCATCGAGCCAGTTGGTCAGGTCAAGGACGACGCCCTTCACAACAACCCAAAGGTCATCCTTCTTGTTGTGCTTGGCCACCTCCTCCATGGTGAACTCCTTGTCCGGAATGGCGAAAGGCTTAGCCTCGGCAGACTCCTTCTTGGAGGCAGGGGCGGCACTCGTCGAGACGGCTTGCGCCTTGGGCGCCTCAGTGCTGCTGGCACCGGCCCACTCAACAGAGATCTTGCCCGGCGTTGAAGGGTCAATGTGCAGGGCAATCTGGCCAAGGCGGGCGGCACCGGCCGAACCCTGGAGCGCCTGCTGGAAGAGGTAGTTGCTGGCAGAGTCACCAGCGACACGGCCATAGACAACGCAGCCAAGGAGGGACGAGCCGCCAAGGCGGTTGGCACCGTGAACACCGCCGGCAAGCTCACCGCAAGCGAAGAGACCCTCAAAAGGCTTCTTCTCCTTGTTGAGGACCTGGGCCTTGTCATTGATCTCGATACCGCCCATGGTGAAGTGGAGCACGGGCTCCATCAGAGCGACGTGGAAATCATCGTTGATATCCAGGGGCATGTTGTGGAAGAAACGCTTGCCCCAGGGGTCCTTCTGCTTGCCCTCAGCGATGGCGTTGTAAGTCTGGAAGGTCTTCTGGAGGTGCTCAGGGGTGCAGCCAATCTCCTTGGCAAGCTGCTTGCCAGTCATCTTCTTCATGAGGCCGCGGCCCGAGTAGTGGCGAGTGTGGAAGTCTAGGGTGTTGGAGGCCTTGGAGTTAAGGACCAGGCGGATGGGGAACTTGCCCTTGTCCTTCTCCTTCCACATCATGCCCGAGACGTAGTCACGATGGCCAAGCTCGTCACAGAAGCGGTCGCCGTCGGCGTTCAAGAGAATACCGCCTTCACCGCGGAGGGCCTCGGCAGCCAAGAACTTCCACTTGGAGCCGGGGTCCTTGGGGTCAACGAGACCAGTAGGGTGGACCTGCACCTTGTCCATGTCGATGCCGTTGCCGCCAATGGCCATGACCATCTTCTGGCCATCACCAGTGGCGTGAGAGCCGTTGGTGGTAGCCAAGCCATAAGTGTCGGGCCGGTGCTGCTTGAGAAGAGAGCCGTCGCCAAAATCGGCAGCATAGCCGCCAGTGGCGAGGACGACAGGGCCGTCAAGAGACAAAGTCTCACCATTGTGCTCGTACTGGACACCGGTGACGGTGTTGCCTTGCTTGTTGAGGCCGGTGACGCGGGCCTTCTTGATAATCCGGACGCGGTGAGGCTCAGTCTCGGCGAGCTCCTCGAGCCTCTGCATCAGGGCATAGGTGATGGCCATGCCAGGGAACTTGGCGTCGTGGCCACGGTGGGTACGCGGCTGGGAGTGTCCACTACGGAAGCGAGAAGGTTAGAGAACAAGTTCCGCTCATGACAACCAATTTCAGAGTGATTTCAATGCAACTTACCCGAGACGAGAGACGAGAGTAAGATCGAGGTTGAACACGTCCTGCAGCCACTCGACAGCGGCGGCCGACTTGTACGTAAGAACCTTGATAAGTTCCGGTCGCGCCTTATCACGGGCAGACTTGAGAGTGTCATCGTAGAACTGCTTCACACTGTCCTGGATGCCGTGTTCAATCTGTGTCCTTGTGAGGGCACCGTTGATGCCAGAGGTAGCCTTCGTCGAGTTGCCGCCAAAGAAGCCCTGCTTATCGAGGACAACAACGTTACCGCCGGCGAGGTAAATGGTGTGGGCAGCGCTGAGGCCGGAGACTGCAGGATGCGAGCATTGCAGTCAGCGGCATGAACGGAATGACGACACAATGCGCGGGGTTGCATCGTTGGGGTAGTTAACTTACGGCCGCCGCCAACAACAATAACGCTTGGTGCCATTGCGAATGGGGTATCTGGAAAGGAGAGGTGGATGGAAGGAATGAAAAGAAGTTGACGTTATTGGGGAGCAGAAAAGAGAGAGAGAGGGGAAGATGGCGAGGACGTGTGGAATGTGGGAGTAGTTATCTGACTGATGGGTTGCGGCTGCCGAGCTAGCAACCGCCGGCCTCGCGTTGGAATTGCTGGTTCGCTGATTCGTGAGCCGAGGTCAAGGCCAGGGAGCAAGACAGGGATCAGGCTATGGCCATGCGCTGCTGGGGAGACGATGCGAAACTCGTCTTCTGGGACAACCTGACACGCTGAAACCGGCGAATTTACAATCTTTTTGACATTTCCCAGTATTGGAGCGTGACAAACAAATTATTCCGGCAGTTACGGTATCTTAATGCCTAAGAATGGCTTCAGAATGTGCTGTCCTCTGAGGTCGATGCCTCTTTTCGCACTGATTCTTGGCCGAGGACAAAGTGGGCTCCGGCGCTCGGGAGATGGGCCGAGGCTTGCCACGGCACTCACCGGTGGGGTACCTGGGACGCCAATTCAGAAACGGCGTCTCATGAAGTGTGGGGTAACGACTGACAAGACGAGCCGAGAATTATCATGGAACAACAGGAGAGATTCGAGCGGACAAAGAAAATCCACGGGATGCCAGCGATGACGGCCCGTGAGAGTGAAATGGACATGGAGAGGCGAGGGAGGCACAGCAATTGGCCCCTCCATACTTCTCCCCATGCTGGCCCAGGTTTCCCCATGGGCAGTCACGAGTGGCCTTTGGGTAGCTGGGGTATTTTGCATGTGATCGCAGAGAAACGCGAGACCCGCTTCATACCATCGGCCGCAACGAGAGCGAACGCACCGTGACCGTCTCAGTTTGACCATATGATCGCTCGGGCTCATCAATAAGCACACCAGTGGCTCGGAGAGCCTAGTTAAAGCATTCCCTTCCCATTTGTTCGCCGACACGGAACCCTTGCCAAGTCCTGCGAGTGGCATGGGCTGATTAGCGGAGCA
Organism: Corynascus novoguineensis; assembly: GCA_033296725.1. Lineage (NCBI taxonomy): Eukaryota > Fungi > Ascomycota > Sordariomycetes > Sordariales > Chaetomiaceae > Corynascus > Corynascus novoguineensis. The sequence continues at coordinate 17,549 of MU857603.1, forward strand.
ACTGTTGTTTGCATGTGATAGTTTTCAATCCGACGACGACTGCAGAAGCTTATCCTGTTGCATCCCTCCCGAGCTCTATACCTAATGTCAGGCAATGTAGTGCATGCCCACGCCCCGTTTCCTAGGTCGGCAACCAACATTTATCAATCATATGGTGTCGGCCTACCCTGGGACCCCAATGGCTGTCCCCCGGATCCGTGAGCCTCAGAACCCGGTCACTGCCCTCAAAGTCGCGAACCGAGCATGGGATAGAACTACTTCACGAGCCCTAACAAGATGATGGTGGATTTGTGATGTCTCCAAATCATCTGTTCGCAGGCGGTTGTGGTAAACACGGAGCCCAGAAGAAAGTGCAATGGCTCGCTGGCTGTTAGCCGCGCTGTCAGATGACGCCCTACGTCACCACCGCTGCCAATTTGGCTTTCTGCCGCCCAATCAGCAGAATCACTCTCCGCAAGCCAATCGCTCAACGCCCAAGAATCGAGCTACGGCCGCAGACAGCAGCGACAAAAGTGGCAAGAGACGGATACTCGACGAGAAAAACGCCCAAGAGGAGATTCAGCAACACCGAACATGCGATCAACCCTTTTACCTCTTGTCGCCTTGAGTGCTACGGTTTCGGCTCAACTTGTGGTGCCCCTCGTGCGGGATCCTTCAATCATTGATCACGATCAAGCACCCCTTATGGATCCGACTGGCCCCGGACCAGCACTTCCCCCTTCGGGACCTCCTCCTCCTGGACCGCCTGCTGGCAGTGGAGGTGGTGTGGTGCTGTCCGACGTGATGGGTCGAGACAGAAGCATCAACCTTTTTGCTGGGTATGTACATAAACTCTTTACCACTCATTCTTGCAGCTCTCAAAAAACCAGCAGCTTACCGGGGCATCCGCAGATTTGCGAGAGACATTGAATCCGCCTCACGTCGCCTTGAAGACTCGTCGCAAAACACGACAGTGCTCGCCCCGCTCAACTCGGCGATCGAGAAGCTACCTAGGAAACCGTGGGAGGACCCCAGAGATTACGGCGCCCTTGGACCTGATGCATACGAGGGCGGTGACGGCCGCGAAAGAGCCCAGCGCAATCTGCGCCGGTTTGTGGAGGCGCACCTAGTGCCTGTGAGCCCGTGGCGAGAAGGCGACAAGGTTAAACCAGTCGATGGCGGGCGTGAAATTTGGTGGGAGGAAAAGGACGGAAAACGCCTGGTGAGACGGCCGAAGTTCCTTGCGCTGCCATACGCCAGGCAGAAAGGAGACGTTACTAACCCGAATGAGTACAGATTCAACCCGGCGCGATAGAAATGGTCAATGTTGCGGGCAACGTTGCGAACGGTCAAGTTGTATGTCCCATATCCGACAAACCCTTGCAAATGAGTGTGACTAACCTATTGATGCTCGTTAGTGGATAATCAATGGTGTCCGAAACTATGCGTAGCAGAAGACAGCACGGCGTTGATGGGTTGTGGATATACTGTGTGTGAGTGCAAGAGGCAATAACCTAGAAGGATGGACGCCGTGGGAGCTTTCCAGCCTTGTCAAGAAGCGATCTTTTAAAATTGGAAGTAGACGCTGGGTTTGAGAACAATGGTGCCTTGCACTGTCTTGGTACCTCTACCTATGCAAGAAACCTTACATGTAGCCTCTTGACATTGCATTCATCTCACGAAAAATTCCACGAGGCAGTTGCTTCTTCAGCATCTATGGAAATGTACATGCACCTCTTTGCGTGCTTGATTTGAACCTGAGCCACATAAAACTGTATTGGTCGACTTTCAGGCGCATTCAGCAGGCAGTCCCCGCAAGACGAATGATGGGCCGTGCGAGTCCACGCAGGAGCCATGCCTTGGTTGACGATTAGCCGATGTTCTGCCGCTTATCGCTATCAGTCGCGACAGAGGAAGAGATCTGCGGGCCCTGCGCCATCGCCAGAACGGCTCAAACCAAGCACACACACCCAATTCTGAGATGCCTTTTTCTCTCAAGCAGCGCGTAGTCTTCGCTCTTCCACCGGCCTAACAAGTGCTTTGTCGACGCCTCTCGAGTTTTCGACCACTTCTGTGGAAAAGGCCAGCAGGAGCCGCATGATAAGGCCAATCGCAGCGGTAAGCGCCAGCTCCCTTTCCGGGTCGGCATTTGGCTTGCCTGCCTCCTGAGCCGGAGCCCGCCATCCGACTCTCAGCTCCCCCAAGAAGACAACCCCTCTAACCCCGTCCTCCCTCCGCCACGAGTCTCACATCTTCATCATATGACAGTACTAAGACCTTTCCAGAGGCTTCGAGCTGCCCGACGCTATGAATAGCCAACCGCTGCACGCCGGCAGCGGCTTCGACCGCGACCGCGACCGCGACCGTGACCTCGACGAGCACCGTCATCGTCCCCACCATCAGGACGAAATTGCCAGACGCGAGAGAGAGCGCGAACGCGATCGGGATCGTGATCGTGAGAGAGATGAAGCTGACCGCCAGCACCGCGAACCATACCCACCCCCTACCTCTGCCTCCTCCGGCCCCCACCACAGCACCGCCGGTTCCCTTCCGATCCATCAACCGGTCGCATCCAGAATCTCGAACTCGATCACTGGCCCTGGTGGTCTCCTCGCGAACCACGGGAGTTCTGCCCCCTCCTTACCCATCAGTGGCCCCTCTGCGCCCGCACCTGGCTTCGGCAACCCGTTACACGGCGAAGCCGGCCGGCCTCCGCAACAAGGTGGCGGGCCGGCACATACGGGCGCTGCCCAACACCAGATATTCGCGCCGATGGCTCATGGCCCGAGTGGCCCCAACGGTCCTGGAAACTCGATTGGCGGACCTAACGGGCCCAGTGCCATGTTCGGAGGCCCTCTCCAACAGGAGAATAATCGGGGGATGCCGCAGGACGGCGCCAGAGCCATGCAGCAGTTGCCGTTTGGCTCCGGCATGGGTCCCGGAAACGCAATGCCTCCAGGACCTGGCGGAATGCCTCAAGGACAGCAGCCGATACTCAATGTGAGTACCTTTTCGGCTAGTACAACGGGGATTCCTCCAATGGCTTGGTGCTGACCCCATGTTTTCCAGGATGCGCTTAGTTATCTCGACCAAGTAAAGGTTCAGTTTCACGAGCAACCAGATGTCTACAACAGGTTCTTGGACATTATGAAGGACTTCAAGAGCCAAACGTGGGTACCGGCTGCCGGGGGTTACATTGTTTCGAAGCTGCTAACCAAGACTAGCATTGACACACCGGGTGTCATCAGCAGAGTTTCCGAACTCTTTGCCGGGCACCCTAATCTGATACAAGGCTTCAACACCTTTCTTCCCCATGGGTATCGCATCGAATGCGGTCTTGAGAATAATCCCAATAGCATCCGCGTCACCACTCCCTCGGGCTCCACCATCCATTCCATTGGTGCAGGGCGCGCAACACAACACGACACAGCACAACCAGCGGGGGGGGCATCGCAAGGCTTTATGAACGCAAGGCCGGGCTGGCAAGCACCTCTACCACATGGTGCCGAGAGCCCTGAAGCGACATTCAGTGTTCCGGCGCAGAACGGCCCATCGGGCTTTCACGGTTCGAGCCAAGGTGCTCCGTTTGACGGCGCCAGCCCAATTCAGCAGAGGTCGGTTCCCGCGACGCAAAATGGCACTCCGATGAACCATGCACCCGCTCCGCGAACAGCGCACACTCCGACACCCGCTGCCGCCAATCCGCCCAGCGCAAACGGCGGGGCAGCCCAGCAAGCTGGCTTGGAGAAGCGCGGTCCTGTCGAGTTCAACCACGCCATTAGCTACGTCAACAAGATAAAGGTAAGCAGCCCTTCCCCTTTGTGTCTTGTTCGCGCAGGGATGGTCGGCTTTCATCCGACATCACGGGGTCCAATTGATGGGTCGGACAACTTCTGGTGGAGACATTTTCGCCATCGACTTGACACGCTGCTAACCGCGAGCCAGAATCGCTTCCAGGATAAACCCGAGATTTACAAGCAGTTCCTGGAAATTCTCCAGACATACCAACGCGAGCAAAAACCGATTCAGGACGTCTACTCTCAGGTGACGAGCCTTTTCCACACTGCGCCTGATCTTCTCGAGGATTTCAAGCAATTTCTTCCCGAATCTGCCGCACAAGCCCGATCGGCCGGCCAACGTGCCGAGGAGAACATGGCCATGGCGGTGTCTACGCCGACGCCGCAGCCTGGACATGCTACTCGCGACGGCCCGAAGATGCCTCCGGTCGGCAATTTTGCGCCCCCGGCAAGCGCAAGCAAAGAGAACAAGAAACGTCGGCCTGAGAAGACAGCCGCTGCTGGTCCCTCCAGCTCCGAGCAGGCGCAAACGTCTAGCCTACGAGGGACAATTCCCGCCGTGCCCGCAGCTAACAAGCGAGCCAAGCTGTCTCACAAGCCCAATGTTGCCGAGACGGCTTTCATCGAGCCTACGTTGACCCCCGTAATGCCCGAGCCCTTGGCGCCTACTCCATTAGCAGTATCGACTCAGGATGACCTCGCGTTCTTCGAGAAGGTGAAGAAGCACATCGGCAACCGGACAGCGACGACAGAATTCCTCAAGCTTCTAAACCTCTGGACCCAGGAACTAATCACCACTGATGTCCTTATCTACAAGGCTAACCAGTTTATGGGAGGCAACCCTGAACTCCTCAGCGCGTTGAAGTCCATGCTCAGGCAAGACACCGTTGATGAGACGATCGAAAATCGGCCAGAGCCGCCCACGGGCCGCGTATCGTTGAGCAACTGCCGCGGTTTTGGACCTAGTTATCGGCTGTTGCCGAAACGAGAGCGTCTCAAACCTTGTTCCGGACGCGATGAACTCTGCCAGTCCGTCCTCAATGATGAATGGGCGTCGCATCCGACCTGGGCCTCAGAGGATTCGGGTTTCGTCGCTCACCGCAAGAACGCTTATGAGGAGAGCTTGCACCGCATTGAGGAAGAGCGTCACGATTACGATTTTTTCATTGAGGCGAACCAAAAGTGCATCCAGCTTCTGGAGCCGATTGCGCAGCAGATGCTCTCACTTCCCGCCTCGGAAAGACCCAACTTTAAGATGCCGGCCGGCCTTGGCGGACAGAGCACGTCCATCTACAAGAGAGTGCTTAAGAAGATTTACGGCCCTGAGAAGGGCTGTGAGGTGGCCAACGATATGTTCAAGTACCCATTCACGGTCGTTCCCATTGTCATGGCCCGGCTGAAGCAGAAGGATGAGGAATGGCGGTTTACCCAGGTAAGAAGTTTTGACATCTTCACCGCTTGTCGATTGGCTGCTGACTATAAGTGCCACAGCGTGAGTGGGAGAAGGTGTGGCAGAGCCAAACTGAGGCAATGCACCTGAAGAGTCTGGACCACATGGGCATCCAGGTCAAGACCAACGACAAGCGCAGCCTCTCGGCGAAGCATCTCGTGGACCTGATCAAGACAAAGCACGAGGAACAACGCCGTATCCGGATCGCCAAAGGCAAAACACCTCGTTACCAATTCGCGTACCAATTCTCGGATGAGGAGCTCATTTTGGATTTACTCCGTTTTATGGTCATCTTTGCCAATGTTGGTGGTCAGCATAATGCGCAGGAGCGAAGGCGCATCCTGGAATTCTTTGAGACATTCATCCCTATCTTCTTTGACCTCCCTGAGGACAGAGTGTCCGAGAAGCTTGCCGATATTGATCAGGACTCGGCCGAGGAGGACGAGGAGGACTCGACCCCGATGGAGCTCTCCAATGGTCGCAGTCGCCGCAACGGCAAGAAGTCAGACCTTTTGCGCGGTGTGTTAGACCCTAGCCGCAACGGCAGCCGGAGCCGCGGACAGAAAGAGGACAGCGCGGCGTCTGGCAGCAAGGAGACCACCCCCGATGTGGGATCGGCGAACGAGGAGGAGATGCCGGATGCCCCGGAGGACTCGTCTGTCCCAGAGGTGTCAAACGATCGCTGGCTGCCAACGGTTCCCGGACCGATCATCGTCGAGAAGAGCAAGGGTGGCAGAGGATCCGACCTTGTGGGCGTCGATGGCGAGCTCAAGGCGGATGCACCGTTCCCACGGGCTTGGTACAACTTCTACTGCAACCAGAACATTTACGTCTTCTTCACCGTGTTTCAGACGCTGTTTCAAAGGCTCGAGGATGTCAAGCAAAGCAAAGACAGCGTCCTCGAGGAAATGCGGCGCGAGAATGCTGAGAAGCCGGCCAAGATTTTGGGACTCGTGCATGAGGGCCTTCACTACTTCGATAGCGAGGACCCAGCGACTTTCTGGCCCAAGACGAGGGAGCTTATCGAGGACTTCATCACGGGTGAGATTGATGAGAACCGGTTCCAAGAGGTCCTGCGACATTACTACCTCCGGAAGGGCTGGAAGCTCTATACGATTCAGGAACTGCTCAAAACGCTGTGCCGGCTTGCCCTGAGCTGCAACAACCCTGACGCTAAGGGCGAGAAGACCAAGGAGCTCGTGAAGGCCTACCTGGACAGCCGCCAGCAGACAGAGACGAGCTTTCAAAATGAAATCAGCGCACGCAAGTTCGCTGAAAAATGCATCAAGGATGGCGAGATGTTCGTCATTGCATGGGTCAGTGTTTCCCTTGGTACCCTTTGATGTTTGGAGTTTGTGGACTAACTGTTCTCTGTAGTACCCCGGCAAGAAGGAGTCGACGGTGCGGTGGCTGCAGAAGGACGAGACGACGTTCTACATGGACGAGATGGAGCGCATCCAACAGTGGCAGTACTATATCTCGTCGTACATGCGCATCGAACACACCGAGGGCGTGGTCCGTTCGAGACTCCAAAAGGTGCTGCTGGAGCGAAACCTGCCGACGGACTTGATGCTCAAGGACTCGCCCGAGAACGACTACGCAACCAAGCCACTGCACGTTAACGAGGGTCTGGTGGTTAGAATCTGCCTGAACTCGTCCAAGATGGTGTTTGAGAAGGGCACGTCCGACTCATTCATCTTCGTCTCTAGCGGCGGCGAGGGCAGTTCTGCCGAGGAGGAGGAGCGCGAGGCTGATGCAAAGGCCAAGGAGGCGTTCCGGTCCGAGATTCGGGCCGAAAAGCTCAAGGAAAAGATGGTGACCAATAACGCGTGGATGAAGGGGCTCAGCCACGAGGACGTGCAGAAGGTCAACAATGAGTACCAGATGTGGAAGGAGAAGGAAACCGAGATTCCGTCGGCGGCTGAGCAGGAGGAGGCAGCGGATGTTACGATGGAAGGTTAGGCGCCCTTTGCGGCGGTTCGTTTATGGAGGACTGGAGGGCTGGGGTTCTGGTGCACTGGCGCGTTGGCGCAGGGGAGTATGAGCCGCGAGTGTGATCGGAAATGGACAACGGACATGGAAGGGACGGGAGGGTGATTAGCCGGCCGGTATTTTGGAACGCCGTTCCCCTTGTTCTTTTTAATGGTGTTCCCTGCTTTTGGAGACGATGACAGGTGGTGGCGGTGGAGGGTTGATTGCCTGTATTATCCATTACCTCTCTCTTTTTTTTTACACCATCAGCGTATGCAGGCACGGCCACAACGTCTCAGTGTCGTTAGTTGATCTGTCACAGGGTCGTTGGCGCCCAATTAGTTATTCCCTTTTAGTCTTGATAGTAGGTAGGTCTTGGAACTTGAATCAAAACTTAGGTTCGCTTTTTTGACGTTGCTGTCGAGCGTGTCGAAGTTCAAAGCTGTGAAACGCTGGAACGGTCCCCTAACCCCTTGAGCGGAAGCAGAAAGCTCGGGCCCCCTGTTCAGCAACGGACTCGGCAACTGCTTGAGCTTGGCAATTGGAGCACTCCTTCACTCCACAACAGCTCGCCCATCAACGAATCGTAAGAGACAGTTTCACGCAACACCGTGTGCTGGTGCCTTAAGCCAACTTCACCATGAAAGCCCAATTGAGGCCGGTTGGCCTCGTCGTTTCGATATGCCAGAATGTCGGCATTGGGGTGCGGCAGAACCTGAGGTGGACACAAATAACGACACAGCGAGATTTCTCTTCTGTCACGCGCGCGATACATCTCAAGCCAACACCATTAGTTCAGCCGTCATGCCAGCTCCAACTGGGGAATTTCAACCGGGCCTCGGTTCGTCAGTCAATTAGAAGGACGCTCTTCTCAACGAGTTCCATCCGGAGGCTGGACGAGGGAGAGACGAAAGGACCTGGTGAGGCGAAGGAGGGGACACAAGAGGCGGCTCCCGCTGGGGGTAAACCAGGTGAGAATGAAAATACCTGTTCCCGGCTTATTGAGACGATAGCTCACGATCTGGTTGTTTTTTTGGCATAACAGTATACCCCGAGCGATTGATCATCTACCACGCCGGCACGTCGAGTAAGTGATCCTTCTTCACCCCTAACTCAACTTCAAAAACCCCAATTCACTAACACATCTATAGAAACCACTTTTCTCGCCTGTCTAAAATTGACAACGATATTTGTCTTTGGTTTCTTCGACATGATTATGACACCCGCATACCTTGCCGCTGGCGAGCCCGCACTCAAGACGGCCGGTGGTGAGTTTCCATCATCTTAACTCTCATACCTTGTCTATTTACTTCTCCCTTTCCCCCCTTTTCCCGGGCTAACCAGACAAAATAATAGTCGCCCTTTGCGGCATTATACCAGCCTCCTACGTCGCGTGGACCACATCGCCGTTCGTCGCGGCCGTGCACCTGCACCTGCCGCCCTACGCGCGCTGGTCACGCTCCATCCTCGAGCGCTTCGCCCGAACGGCGCCGCCCAACACGCGGCTCGACGTAACCACGATGAGCCTCATTGGCAAGCCGCGCGTCAGTTCCATGGTGCTGTCGGACCTGCGCCCGGCCCCGCCGGAATCGCTCGGCCGCCGCCTCGGCACCGTCTCCCACGTGCGTGACACGTCCCTGCTCGACGCCCGTCGCAAGTGGTGGCGCTTCCGCGCCGTCGGCCAGTTCAACGTGCAGGGCGGCGTTGAGAATACCCTAAAAACCGGCTGGGTGTGGAAGGAGATCCGCGACGGGATCGCCAAGAGGGCGGGGATGCAGGGTCAGACGAAGCAATGATGGTTCTCGATCCCCTTGGAATCGGCAACATAAGGGAGGGTAAGCTTGTATATGTATTCCAAAACCTGTAATTAGAATATAATGTACTGTACTTTATTGTACACAGCCATAAGAGTTGCCCAATCACTAGCCGCTTTCGTGAGCCGTCCGCATAGGGGTTTCAAAGACATCATCGAATCCCACCGCCCAGTTTTCATTCAAGATTGTCGACGACTAGGAAGCGTATGTATAGAGAGTCCCGTAACACCTGTCTGTAGGTCTCCGAAAACATACGATGCATACCAACCCGCACCCCTGAATTCAGCAGCCCCTTCAATGTCCAAAGATCCAGGGGGTTGTTCATCGCTCCCCTAACAAGAATGAGAGTCTTCCAGAAACATGCGCCGATATGCCCTCCCTCCAGTCTTGCTTCCCCAAACCATTTTTTGCGCCCCTCCATTACTACTAATACACGGTGCTGCCGGAGCGATGCGTTTTGACCAAACCATCCACCCAAGTATATATATACCTTTCCAATATGCGCCCGTGACGAAATGTAAAAGGCCAAAGGAATGCCACCCTAGGGTATGAGGTTTTTTTTTCCAGGATAAATGTCCTCAGCCGCCCTTAAACGCGATTTCCGGATGCCGCCTATGCACGCTGCCAGTTTGCGCACAGTTTTCCTCCCGTGCCCTGATCAGTCTGCCGCGGCAAAGAACAACAGGTAACGCAGGCAAGAATACCTGCGCTCTTGCGATGTAATATATATAAAAAAAAGAAAAAAAGAAAAAGCAATGCATAGCAGGGCTGGCAGGTAGGCAACCAAGGCTAAAGAGACTGAGGCCAGAATTAAGAAAGAGGGGTAACGAAGGTAAGGGCATCATCGTCGAAAGGCAAAAAAGAAAAGAGAAAAAAAAAAAAAGAAAAAGCAAGGCCAGGATTTCTCTCACAGTCCCGCACCCGGCCCCTTTCTCTTAGTGCCGCTTTACGGGAAGATGGGCATCATAATCCCAAGCCCGCTTGAGCCCGCCCTCGTAGACGCTTGCGACTGACTCCTGCCACATGGCGGGCGTCACAAACGTCTGCGGCGGCGCAGCCGGGTACGGTGGTAGTGGCATCTGCGGCCCAGTCCGCAGCTGGCCCTGAGCGGCGGCAGCGGCGTGCATCCCTTGGTGGAGGCCGGGCGACTCAACTCCGCTCAGCGAGCCGGCCGCTGCTACCGCCGCTACCGAAGGGGGAGATGGTTGCGGGATCTGGGGCGCACCGAAGGAGGTGTTCCATTGACTATGGGCGATGAAGGTGTTAGTTTCTCATCTTGTTCCATCGCGAGCCTATATTTCCACCCAACCAGTATAAGAGGTCAGTAGACTTACTCAAAAATGCGCGATGGGTTCCAGGCGGGCGCTTCGGACAACGGTAACGTCTGTGGGGCACCCGACGCCTGAGAACCGTGAACCGAAGCCATCGTGGTTAGCGATTGTACCGAAGGCGAGTCACCTTTCGTGTCCGGGGGCCCGACCGAGACGGGTGTCAGGGGGTGACTGGTGTAACTAACTTGCGAGTGCTGCTGCATCTGCGAGTCCAGCGGTCGGCCGGGCGGGCTGGGATGTGTCGCCGAATGCGGACTACCGTACGGGAAAGTCGGCTTCAGGACGAAGGGCTTGCGGATGTCGGCCGAGAAGGCCTCGCGAACCGAGTCGATCTGCTTCTGCATGTCGGGCATGGGCCACGCGCTCATGCACTTCTCCAGGATCCTCATGTGGCGCGTAAAGTAATCCCTTGCCTGTGAGTTTAGATCCGGATCCGGCGACGTTATCGCAACCTTGGTTGCTCTTTCGTCAGCCCACTACTGATATGGAAGGGGTCACTGATGAAGGGGTAACACGCACTAGGTGGAGTACAATGCAGCTTAGAATCGCGTAGATGGTGAAGTTAATCCCCCGCTGCATGCATTGTAAACCATTCAACCCGAACGAGTTGATTACAGCCTCTTGTAACCTGCAGAGCATCTTGGCCGCGTTGTAAGAGACTACCATGTGCTGTTTCCATTGGCCCCCGGGCGTCGACGGTGATAGGACAGCTAATTGTGGTCTGTTGAATAGGATGATGGAAAGATAGTAGTACGAATGGAGATTGCCGACAAATGCTGAGGGTAACCAAGGCGGCGACCCGTCCGTCGGATAGCTAAGTGTCAGATCTGGCGGCAGCCCAGCCAGCCAGGCGTTCAGAGACGGATCAAGCTGGACAAACTCGGGGTTGATCCCCCATTCCTTGCTCTTCTTGAGGCGCGCATAGGTCCTTGCCATCCGGCCGACGGAGCGGACGATCCTGGCAAGGTAGGTGAAATTGCGTGAGACGTGGTATTCGGCCTCGTCGCTGTTGGGCAACGGCCGCGGCAGGTTGAAATCGACGCTGTCCTCGTCGATCTTGAAATCGGTGCGACCTGGGACAACCTATAAGTAAAGTTTTTTTTTCTGCGCCCCAGGCACTCCATAAGACTTACCTTGTGGGGACCCAATCATCAGCTCAACCACAAATAAGGTTTGCCAGATGCGAGTCTTCAGTGCGCATTCCGCCTGATTTCCGCCGCACGACCTGCCGGCCTGGTGTTCTGCGAAGTGCTCGTCTAATCCAAGATCCTTGCCGAGCTGAACGCATTGGACAATACTCATCCACGATCGGTAGTAATAACCCTTCTTTGGCGCAGACTCTCTTGCTTTCAAGATGATCATCAGGGCCTGGAGCGTGCTCAAGCGAGGAACATCCATAAACGAATCGGCGTGTCCTATATATGTATAAAAAAGATAGGTCAGTTTTCGAGACCATATGTGGCATTCGATGAAAAAAATGGTATCGTACGCGTTGCTAGCGCCAGCCATTGCTGGCCTTGGGCAGGCTCATCCGCCAGACGGCCAGCAATGGCAAACATGGCTTCTAACAGCAAGGGTGATATGGACTCCCTGTCATTATGCCATTGGTGGTAAAAGTAATTCTTGTCCAGAACAGGCACGTAAGGATGTGCGTTGACGAAGTATAGATCCAGATAGTGCAGCACTGTGTCATCGTCCGGCATCAGCTCTGGAGGGATGCGAATCTTGGAGCCAGGTCCCGCCGTCAGCGGGGGCAGGGAAGTCTTGTACTCGTCTCCATCCTCCACGGCCGGTTCCTCGTCCCTTGCGGATTGCATCTTGCTGTTAAGATAGGGTGCCGTCCCTGCCTCATTCACCTTCAGAGACCCCAGAAGGTCCGCCAGGTCCTGCTGGGCGTACTCTGACTGGAACGCGTCTTCGGCAGATCCGGGATGGGGAGCATGCTGCAGCGGAGGCGTCGGAAAGGCGGCGGTCTGCGCCGCGAACTGCTGGTCGACGGCACCGACGGAATGGTGATGCACAGGCGAGTAATGAAGGTCGTGTGGCACAGGTTGAGGCTCTCCATACTGAACTGGGTGGTAGAGTCCCGACGTATCCTGGTAAGATGGTTGTGACTGGTAGATAGGTCCGGATTTCGGGGCGTGGGTAAGAAGCTGCTGGCTTTGGATGGGTTGTTGTTGTTGTTGTTGTTGTCCATAACTATCGGGGGCATGGGGGGCCTCGAACTGGGGTTGTGGTGGCTCGTATACTTGGGAGTCGGAGCTGTCGAAGCCGTTGGGACGAACACAGTGCAGTTTCAAACGGACGCATGCAGAGCAGGGCCATGTGTTGGTTGTCGCTGCATCGCACTTTATTTTCCTCCTTCGGCATCCCTCACAGGCCCTCATAACTATGTGCGGGTGTCAGCATGGCATTTTTAGCGCGGCAGAGGAAAGCAGGGGTAATCTCATACCCTTCAATCGCTTGTGACGGTTATGCTCATCAACGAATACATAATCTGCACATCAAGTTAGGACCTTGACGACTGGCTGATCGGGGAATTTTTTAGGAGCTTCACGCTAGGCGCACTTTTCTGTGTCTCGCGTGGCTGCTGCTGGTAAGCTGGCGGCGCAAAGGAGAAGGATCCCATCTGCGAGGTTTGGGGGAGCAACCTCCGTGCCGTCGGATCGTTGGACATTTCGAAAACCGATGTTTGCACGGATGCTCACAGTGGCGCGTTGATGGAGGCCGAAGTTGCAGAACGCTCAATATTCAAGTCATGGGCCAGATGTTAAAAAAAAAGAAAGAAAGAAAGAAAGAAAAAGAAAACTGAATTTGCTGTTGTCCAGCCGGGAGTAAACAGGACGTCTCTGTTTCCGGGTAGCGATATCGTCGGATGATGCGGTAACAATCGCGGGGACTCGGCTGGATGGTGTTGTGGGACGGCGTAGTGTAAATGTGCAGCGAGTTTTGCCAATGCGCGCGTTCCCAGAGACTAGGCCGCCCAGCAAAGGGAGTTGAGCTAAATGAGCATGCCTGACGGTGGTTCAGGGGCCGCTAACGAACAAAGGGTAACCCTGCTTCAGGCGCCTGCCTCTCGATACAGTGGCCGGGGCGCGCACCGTTCCGACAAACTGCGGGTGCGATCGCACGAGTCCTCCAAGGCAGGGCAGGGCGGAGCGAGTGCGAAGAGACGCTGCAAGCAAATCGCCGAGTAACCGGCCGGGGGG